>JBCAUI010191639.1:0-17134 GCA_038406195.1 Haplosyllis anthogorgicola
GATATTTCGACCAACTTTCCCCGCTTATATCGATTCCGCTTATATCGATATCCCGCTTATATCGATATTTTTTTCCGTGCCAAAAATATCGATATAAGCGGGGACGAGTGTAGTTTAATACTCACAACATTAATAATCAACACAGTTGGTGGTTGTATGCATGAAAAGAGAACTTGTGAATGTTGCGATTAACAATTCTGCTAAAGTGTGTAAAAATGTTATGGACTTTACAGACATTTGTAGTAAGTACAGAAATTCTGGGACATGCAGCTGCAAGAGGTCATGTGTGCAGAGCTGACAACACATTTCAGCTAGCTGCGACGTCTGTTCCTATTCACCGTCTGTGCTTCACCTTCAAAAAGCAAAGGTATCACAGCACCTTTGCACGATGATATCTGCCATCATAACCAAGAAGTTGTCGGGAAAATGCTTTCTTCAAAATTATTTCCACGTGTGAAAAATTTGCAATTTTTGTGGCAACTGCCCTAAAAAATTATTTTGGGACACTCCCATTTCGGATTTTGGCACATTTTATTGTATGGTTACGTTTAAGTTACTGCATGAGCGGTCACCCATCCAAGTGCAAATAGAGGCTGCGATTGCTTAACTTCTGTGAGCTGTGAGCCATGTTACTGCATGCACAAGTCATTTTGCATGCAGGCTTCGAAGTGACTTTAAAATTTTATCCGACACCGTGTCGGATAAAAACAAAACTTTACCCGACACTGGACAGTTATGTGATTTTCCGAGTTAACACGGTCAGCAAGTTGTAACGATTCCCACCAGAGTGTTTCTGAAGCGTTTTGGGTTTTTGATGCTCAAAACTGCAATCTTCAGCTCTACTGGGTTTATTTACACATTAAAATTTTGGATAATATGTCCCAAAACTTTATCCGACATTGTGTCGGACGTTGGGCGTCACTTTATCCGACAAACTGGATTATTGTCATGTAATTGTCGGGTGTCGGGCGTTATTTTCGTGCATGGATCTGTTTCTTGTGTCGATATTGTGAGAATTGAGTCGAGAAGTATTTATGACACACGTCACATTGATATGGTTTCTCTCCGGTATGCGTCACTGTATGCACTTGAAGCTGGTGTTTCGATTCAAATGCTTTACCACACTTGTCGCACTGATGTGGTTTCACACCCTTGTGTTTCTTCATGTGCACATACAAGGCTGATTTGTAGGTAAACGCCTTTGGGCATTCACTGCATTTAAACGGCTTTTTGCCGGAATGTATTACAACATGAGCTTCTAATCCTTGAGGGTATTTAAATGATTTATCACACATTGTGCACTGATGCCGTTTGCCATCGTGACATTTCATGTGTTTGTTTAGGTGATTATTCGCCTTGAATGATTTTTCACACATGGTGCACTTGAAGGGTCTTTCACTGCTATGCGTCAGTTTGAAATGAACTTTCAGCTGCCATTTCGCACCAAATTCCTTGCTGCAAACATTGCACCTGTATTGCTGCACACCATGCACTTTGTACATATGTCCGTCATACATGAAGTCCGGTACTGACATATCACAAATAGTGCAATCTCGAAACGGCTTCTTTCTCTGGTGTTCTATCTTGGAATGCTCCAGTCTCTCTGCATGTGTGTTGAAGGTTGTATCACACTTTCTACAGTGATATTTAGGCCTCACACACATCTTCAAGTGCGTAGTATAACTAAGTTCCGAATAAAACGTTCTCAAGCATTTGTTACATTTGACGGGCTTACTTGGTGCATTCTCTCCATGCAATTTTTTCATATGTAGCTTGAGCTGTTGATTCAGTATAAAAGTCTGTGGACATATGGTGCATTTATACGACTTTTCACTGGTGTGCAATAACTCATGTACATAATGTCCATTTTTTGATAGAAGTACTTTCGGGCAATATGAACATTGAAACGGCCCTTCATTTAATTGTCCTTCATTCCTGCATCTTCGTTCATGCTGCTGCAAAGTGCCTTTTCTCTGAAAACGTTTCGCGCAATTTGTGCATTGATATGTTCTTTCACCAGTGTGTATCAATGTATGCTGCCGCACGGTCTTTCTCTCTGTGAATGCCTTGCCACATGTTTCACACTTAAATGGCTTGTAATCAGTATGAATGCTTATGTGCTTGTTGAGGTTGTATTTAAGAGTAAACGCCTTATTACACACATCACATTTATGCTGGTTGTCCTTTGGGTTTTGTTCATGTTGTTGTACATGCTGTCGCAGATTGGCTTTAGTTTGAAAAGTTTTGTTGCATTTTGCGCACTGGTGTGGTCTGTCACCACTATGTATTAAGACGTGCTGTTGCATTGTCTTCTTCTCTGTAAATGATCTACCACATATGTCGCATTGAAACGGTTTTTCACCACTATGAAATAGCATGTGTCTACTCAGGCTGTATCTGTATGCAAATGATTTGTTACATTCAGTACACTTATGTGGTTTCTCACCAGTATGCTGTACTAGATGCTTCTTCAAATCATGCCTTGTGAAAAAGAATGTTCCGCAAAAATCACATTGAACGGACTTGATAAGTGATCGCTTCTTCAGCTCGTCATCAGAGTGGCAAGAGTAGTGCCTGAGTAACGTCTCTTTCCTTGAGAATGCTTTCGCGCAAATTGTGCATTTAAATGGTTTTTCAATAACTGGCACTGAATAGTCCGCACCAGCGAAATCACTCATATGGATCACCACATGCCTTTCCAGACTCTCCTTCACACAGAACATCTTGTCACACACTGTACACTTATGGGGCTTTTCTCCAGTGTGTGTTCTCATGTGTTTTCGCACTGTACTCTTCTCTCTGAATCGTTTTTCACAAATGTCACATTTAAATGGTTTTTCACCAGTGTGTGTCAGCATGTGTCTTTTGCAATTAAAGTCATTCGAAAACGATTTCCCGCAGACATTGCATTGAATAATAGTGTTATCACCACGATGTGCTTTCATATAAGTGTATTTACTTTTGAATTCTTTTCCACAATCAGCGCATGTGGTTTCGGTAAGATTTTGACTGTGGCTTTTCATGCTTTCTTCGGTTGAAATTTGCACATTACAGACAGTGCGTGAATACGCATCTTTTTCATTGTGCGTAGATATGTGTTCTGCCAATGCCGTTTCGTCTTCGAAGACTTTGTTGCATGCGCCACACACATGAAGTGCATCTTTGTCGCATGCCTCCTCTTTGCATGTAATGTTATCAGGGTTTGTGTTTTCTTTTTCGTTTTTCTCCTTTTTGATATTTGTGGCTTCAAAGTCGCAAGGTTCTACCAGCGCAGTTCTGTGCGACAATAAATGATCTTCTAAAGCACTTTCTGGATCAAAGTTCATCCCACATAGTTTGCAGTGGAATGGCACCTTGGTAAAATGCTCTTGTAGATGTACTTGATATTCATACTGATCAGAAAATATTGCACCACAAAAAGAGCAATTGGTAAGGCCTTCTTCATTGTGTTCATCAGTTTCTTCTTTAACGGAAAACATCAAGTCTTGCACATCATTCTGAAGTGGTTGTTCATTGCTTTCTTCCATCATAATTTGAACATTTCTTTAACCAATTGTACTGCATGCAGTGCAATCTCTAGATGTGCTGTCTGCAATAAAATATATGTTATACAATGTAATATTTTCAATCAGTGCGCTTTCATGTACATTGGAACCCGAGTTTAACGTGACCTCACGGCACCGAGGTTTACCTCACGTAAATGGCAAGTTCCCGTAAAACAGAGGTCTAATATCAAGCAAATAACCACAATGGTTCTTGACACTGGCACGTTAAATGAAGGTTTCACGTAAGATAGCCGCACGTAAAAGACAGGTTCCACTGTACTTTCCTTAATAACACGACACTCGCATTGACCTGTTATCTACCTGCTTAATGACTGTTTGTATGTTGTATTATGAAACGACTTGGTCCACATGTATTATTTTATGTGCACAACGCACAACCCATGCGTGAATAAGACCATCACAATAATCACTTAGACACGACACCTCAGTTTACTATTGTCAGATTTTAATTTCGCCAGCTCTTAAGAAGTAAAATTGAATTTACCATAATGGGTGCGTTTGGAAATAGTGTTTTCACGAACTATGCGTAGTCAGTGGCCCAGTAACGTTTCTCATTTCCAAGCTCTGTTTCCCTTGCAATTTGCCTACCAAAATTAAACCAAAGGCATTTATTTCAAGTGTCAAAGTGTACAAATTACTGTATCTTCATCCAACAAAAACAAATTGGGTTATCGAAGTGTCATCAGTGTCTGTATGGGTATGTGACACTCTAAATAAATGCCTTGGATTAAACAAATGCTGAGAGGCAACACTTTGACAGTGGATTTCCCTAGATGCAACACGGCTCGGTAAACTGCTCAACAGAGTGAATCTGACTCTTTGCCGGAGTCCAGAGTTACTTTCCAAGTGTAAATTAGCAAAATACAGAGCACCAAGTTCTATCCAAGTGCACCCAAAAAACACACAGACACTTTCACGCATGAGTACGTTTACAGACGTCATGTCTTTCTGCAACAATTCCAGGGAGGAATTTATCATACGGAATGTAAAAATTAAAGTCTGACACGTACATATAACAAGTCTGTCATATTTGCAAAGATGGCTGGGACGTCAAGGAGAAAAAGAATCATGTAAGTGTTGACTTGCAGTGTTGGCTATCTTTATATGAAACGTCATATTCGGTGAATAATTATTACACAAAATCACGTTATAGTGGCGGACAGTTTTAGAGAATATTTTCACCTGGATGAATATCACCAAATGGTGACTTGCAGTGCAGTGTTAGTTTTCTTTAAAATAATTCACAACAGGTGAATAATTTTGTAACACAAAATCACTTTACAGTTTTGAATATATTCACACCTGTCAGATTTGTTTTGAGGATTTTTAGGAATCAGGAGACAAACTTCCTCGAATATTACCCTGCAGCCATACAGTGTATGAAGGATGTGTGGAGGAACTGATATCTGACAATAATACAGTCACTTGTCCAGAGTGCCGGGCCCAACATGTGACTAAAACCAAAGAAAGAGTTTCCCACAGAATAAGTATCTATTGGCCAATATCAGAAGGAAAAGACGGGTGATCAAGAAGATCTAGAAAGAGGCTCGGTTTCCCTGTGTCCAGAACACGGAAAAGAAATGGTTCTCTACTGCAGAGAACTTGCCTGTCTGAAACCCGTCTGTGGAATATGTCTGTCAAAAAGACACAAACATCATGATGTGGAGAATATAAATAAAGAACAAAACAAAGAACTGTTGAAAAGGCTTGATGCGACGATAAATGATCTTCAAATACAGAAGGATACGATAGAAGCAGTGAAAACTGAAGTTGAGGAAAAGAAGGAAAGTTGTGTTATGAAAATTAGAGAAGAAAAGCAGAAACACATAAATATGATAAGTGAAAAATATTACAGGATGATAAGAGATCTGTGTGATGACATGCAAAAGGACGAGACAGAGATCAAAGAAGATTTGGCGGCCATTGATGAAAATATGGCCCTGTTGATGAGTATCAAGGAAAACAGTGACAGTGAAACAATGGCACCTCAAGATGTGAAAAACTGTCTGGAAACTGTCAAGAGACAACGCATTGAGCAGAATTTATCTGGAGAAAAAGTGTATAAATACCCAGAATATATAGAGAATAAAACGAGGGATCTTTATGTGGAGTTGTTGTGTGGAAACGTCACACAAAAGGAAATACGTGTTGACCTTACATGGATTAATGATGACGTCACAAGTGCCTCGGCTGGTAATGTGCCACCGGAAGTCCAGAGTGGGCATATTACGGGTGTAACTAGTGCTACAGAGCTTAATTGCCAAGATAAAACAATTACCATTGTGTGTATACATGTACTGATATAAGATATAGCAGTGCTTTATTAATTGTTTCCACTTTCCGAAAATAAATCTAAATGGAAAATCCTGAAAATCCTATGTAAGTTAAAAAGGCAATTTAAAACATTGGATTGATGGGCTTGTCCTATTAGCTAAGATAATGCCTTGTAACTTTTATCAAATGCATATAGATACTGTAACCTGCAGGTCTACATTACATGGTGTTAGAGTTCTGGTGTGTGATGCAGAAATTTTACTATCTTGCAATTGTTCAATCATATGATGTTTGTCCTTCCAATGTTATAATTCTGACAAAATTTCAGCCTCTCTTATGTTTTTAGTTTCGCAACAATAGAACACCATGCTGTGTCTTTGACATAGACAAAAACACCTTTCGTTCTCATTTCACCCAATGTTCTGTTGTTTTGCAGTTGTTAACACAATCCAAACAAGATATAACTCAGATAACATGAGTCTCCCTTTGGTCAACACTTTGCTGGTAAGTGGCACAGATGGGAACATGTCTCTTCCTCAAGTCAACAGCTTAGTAGTGAGTGGTACTGACAAGAACAACAAACCCATATTGAGACAATACAACCTACAGACTGGTGGAGAATCCTGTTGTGTTATGCTGAAGAGACAACCGGAAGGAATGGCGAATGTTACCTTTGAGGGACAACTCTGTGTGGCTATTTCTTACAGGTGAGATTTTAATTTCCACCCGCATGTGCGGAAAGATAGTGTTTTCATCAGTACAAGAAGTTTAACAACAGGGCATCTAAAGCACAGCGTGAAGTTCTTTCGTTCTCTCCTTTGTTCTCTTCTTATCCAAAATGATACAATTTCTGTGTAGTGTTTGTCTGTGTGTCTGTGAGTTTGTGAATCTGTCTGTCTGTTTGAGCTACTTGGCCTAGAAAGTCTATTTTTGGTATGGAGGTACATCTTTACAACATCTCAATATCTAGGTCAAGTTTGAGTCTATTTGTGACCAACAGACAGGGTCAAGATCAAAATATAGATCAAGCTTTTTTTGAAGGTCAAACTTGTGTCGGAGGGTGAAATTCCTATCATTTTAAAACAATAGCGCATCAAAAGCACAGCGTGAAATTCTTTCGTTGTCTCCTTTGTTCTCTTCGTTTTCGAAGTAATAGAAATTTCAAGAGACGTTTCTTGTAATTTCGTTTTGTATTTTAATTTTTGTGGTGTTTTAATGACCATTTGTGAAGCGGCGTGAGACTGAAAGGCATTCTTGTGTTTGTTGAGTGATCAATTGAAGTTTGATCGTTAAATGATATTGGTTATTGGTAACGTATATTAGTGATTGAGGATAAACTTAAGACTTACAATCCAAACGTACTATTTTTATATCTGTCTATGACTATATCATCTTAAGCCTGACAGGACTGCCAGCAGTTCATGACAGAGGCAGGATTTATACAGTTGTTGTCCATCTAATGGCGGCTAAAGTTACCAGGGGACCCATAACCAAGAAACAGCCTAAACATGAAAAATAACATCATTAAGGATTGTTGGATTGGAATGTTTTTATCTAGTTTGCTGACACCACCCCACACCACCACCCACCCCTACACCCCAAAACTCGGATTAATTGGTGGTCAGGTTCTCAGGCCAAAGATCACACAGGCTTGTTGAATTTCATTCTTTGGACAATTGATTCTTCCAACTTTTGACATTTTGTAATTTTTATATATTTTTTGCACTTTTTGTAGAGACAGAAAGATAATAGAATTCCGACCTGTGAAGTACTTAGATAAAGTTTGTCGGAGTTTCTCAGTGGCGCCGCACAAACCAGTTACAATGTGCACAACACCAACATCACCCACAACACTTCTGTACCAGGATGTGTCATTAAGACCGAACACAATCCAGTGGTTGGACTGTAGTGAGTTTCCTCTCAGACACACGGCAGAAATGTCTGATACTAATTATTCTATGTGGAGCATGTGTTGCGCTGGAACACATAGTGAACTCATTGTAATATCCAGGGGCGCAGAAGGATTGTTCGGATACAAGAAGGGTACAAGAGGTCCAGTGTGGCAGGTAAAGGGTAAACTTGAAGAAATGCGGCAGGATATGTATCTCTTTGGAGTAACAACAGATGGGCGTGGTCACCTGTTTGTATGTGATGGTAACAATAACTGTATCCAGATGTTTTCTGTGAATGGTAGATACCTGGGTGCTTTAGCAATAGAAGGGTTGGCTAAACCATGAAGAGTCACTTGGTGCAAAAACACATCGTCACTGATTGTCTTGGACAGAGAACACTCTATCAAGGTTGTTAAAGTAAACCGTGATCAGTTGGACGATCGTCATTTAAAGCTCGTTCAGTTTCTTTTTTCACCTTGAAGGGAAAGATGGAAGCCTTTAGGGCACATCTATTTTAATTAACTAATAGTTTTGTACTAATTTTGCAGTTTATTTACTGGTATTATGTCATGTTATACACCAATACTCACAACTGTATAATTTTTATCATATTCACACCAAGAATATTACTAAAATATGAAGGTATTGTAAGACTAGAGTCTATATCCTTCCCCATTTATCCTTCATTTATTTTACATGATGTTGTGCTCACACCAATAGTGTAAAATTGTAATTATATTTGTATTTTAATGACAATGTAAACAAAGTGGCAGCTATCCTTTGTGAAGAAGAGGGAAATGGCCCTTTAATCTGTGCATTCATATTATGTGTTGTTATTTGTGGGCATTGGTCACACTTGATTGGAACAGGCAGCAATGGCAGTATTTAATGATCTTATTAAAGGAATCACTATTTGGATAAATTGCTTCTGTGTTATTCATATCATAGCTGTCAGGGCATATGTGTTTGATTAAGCAAAAATCCTGTGTAATTGAAATGTATAAAAATGAAATAGTTTCCATTTCCTTAATTCCTAGTGCTGTAATGAAAACTAAAATGATCAGAAGATGATGTCGTTTGCGATTTTAAAAAGGTAACATTAAATTATTCCGATTATGACAAATTTACCTAATTGGCTTTTTTTTTTAAACAAAAAGCACCCCTATCGAATATGTTCGTGTTTTAGCTGACAGAGAGCTGAGCCGGAACCAAATCTTCACTTCAGGAACAATAGACCATTGTGCGTGTTCACGTGCTGGCCTTCCTCTCATCAGCGTCGAAACGTCCACAAATTTCTGTAGACGTGTTTCCTCACTTTTTATAAGCGAGTATCCTTCAACGACAGAGGGTCTAAAGAATACTATAGTCAAAATTGCTCTCTCATCTCTTTCTGTAATTTTTAAATGTTAATAAAAATGTACTGAGTGATGCAAAGAAATATTTTAGGTTATCAATGGGAAAAGCTAAAGACAAATGCTAGCCTTAACTGAAAGGGTTAACAGATGGCGTGTATGGTTACATACACGGCCATCTTACAGTTTGCTGTACAGGCTGTTGGAAATAAAAACATTTTCTGCTGAACATTTACTGCTGAATCACTTGAATGGCACAAACACACCCCTTGACTCCTGGCTGGGGTTGGGTGAGTATTATGGGACTATTTTTTTATGATTAAAAATTGGCCTGGTCTAGACCTTGTGTTGTTTACTCGATCTAGACAAATGCCAGCTTTTAGGATGTGCCAGGGTGTGTAATAGACTGGGAGAGGTGGCGGTGCTCATTGCATGCTATGGAACTCAACATTGGCAGATCTAGGGGGGCACAGGAGGTGCGCGCCCCCCTCTACAGCCCAAAATTTTATTCATTTTCATGCAGTTTTTCTCAATTTTTGGGCGAAAATAGGTGAAAAATTGGGTTGGCGCCCCCCCTACGGGCCAGGCGGCCCCCCGTACGGGAAATCCTGGATCCGCCAATGCTCAAACAATTCCTGGACTTCGATGACAAATACGTTTCCAAATTAAATTTTAAAGACAAGCATAAACACACAGACTATCAGACACTACCAAAATAAAGTTGTACAATGAAGAAATTACTTTGCCCTAGCAGAATGCGACCGTCATCCTGTGAAAAATGATCCATATATTAAGTCTTGACTTCAATCGTCTCCCATGAGGTTCTCCACCATTTTGTGTGGGCTCGTTTCACGGTGCACTCAATATATAATAATTATTCGGTTAAAGGATTAACAAAAAATATGAAGTACGCTTTTGCATCATCTAACGCCTTCATTCTGGTAAGTTTATTTCTGTAACTAAATAATAAATAAAATAAATATATCTAAGTCTGGTTTGTTATATACTAAAGTGTCAACACAAATTCAACATGATCAATTAGGGAAAACATGGTCCATATTTAATCGTCAACATGACCAAGTAGGTAATCTGTCCGACGTAGGTGATAAAATACATGAACATCGATCCTAGGATCCACAACATGAATGCCTGTGTTGGAATAGCCCGCCGTCAAATTACGAATAGTTCTTAGTTTTTGGCTGAACTGTTGTAATGTTTTAATCCTGTAGATCAGAATATCTTCCATATTCTGTTATTCACTTTAACGGTTAGGTTTAGGAACAGCCCTCAGGGAGCATTGAGCTACATCTCTGCAAAGAACAGATGTATCTTCTCTCTTTAGTACTCACTCTATTTACTCACAGCATTCAGTTAAAGATGAAAGAAACTTTTTTCATAACCACGAATGAAACAGACAAACAGATGGCTTAGTATTGGTCACAAGAAAATTATTGGGGATGGCCATCTTTGATTGTGTACATGTCAAATTTCTGACACTAGTTAAGCTGAGTGCATTGAAACAATAAGGATTGTAATTGGTCACAGTGGAAGTGTCACATTCACAATAGATCTGAATGCTTTCACTGTGTGACCAGTCAGCTGGAGCCTGTGCCCTCATAAAAGGCAAACTTTGCAAACTGATTTATTCATTTCTTCCCAAGTCACTGCACAGAGAACATCCAGCCTTTTTCCACTAGTCCAGCCTTATATGCCCATGTATAGGTGTGATCCCTTCAGTTGCTAATGTCCAAATGACCGAGTAGTTTCAAATTGCGTGACTATAACTATTCTTTCATCTTTAACTCTAGCGAGTTAAAAAAGCCCACATCATTTAATAGTCCATGGCCGCAGCCAGAGGAGGGACTGAGGGGACTGCAGCCCCACCCCTCCCCCTGCAAAATAAATAACTTTGGGATGGTTTAAAGACTGTAACCCACACTGATTTACATCCACATCGAAATGTTGCAAAGTCTAACTGTTCGGCGGAAGCTGAACCTTGGTGCTGGCCTTGTTACTGGCTTACTTGTTACTGGCTTACTCTGTTGTACTCCTCAGATCATCAGCCTTGGGGTGAGTGGACTCGCCCTGACGACCCTTCTGGATCCGGATCTTCCGCCGCAATCAGTTCTGGATCACTTCCCAGAGGTGTTACCCGCAACAGGTACGAAGTAGCTTCTTTCCGAGGTCCTGAACAGTGAGTGCCAGTGGCGACACAAGAAATTTATTTGAATATCGAATGAAATTTGGCAAGACTACAAGTTGTGCTCGACGTGAACATGTCGCCAGATTACTATTAAAATGAGAAAATACGTTTATATGAAAATACAGAGGTAGCAGAAGACAAAAAACCAAACTGCTGTAGATCAAACCGGGACAATGGAAAATATATATTCAATAAACATGCGGTATTTCATTTTGTTATGGAGCCACCTGTACTCACTCTTTTGGACTAGGCAATGTTAATACTGAATTCTGTGGGCTCATATTTAGCGTGAACTGCCCTAAATGTGGAGAGTGCTCCGATTCTTTTACCCTTCTTGAATACAATGCAATAGGCGGACTTATCCCACCACCACAAGGTGACAGTTCAATTATTGCTCAAAAGGTGACATAGAAACCTCAGTTGCTCAGTACTAAAGTCTATCCTGAGGGGTCGGGGTGTCGCACGCCGAGATAACCAGGTAAAACATAACATTCGGCACATAGGAAGTCCAGCCCTCTAATTTTACCTGGTCATCTCGGCGTGCGATCCCCCCTCAAAACTTTCCATGGTAGCCCTCAGTACTGAGCAATTGAAGTTTCTATCTTACGTGTTACGTGTTGCGTGTTTTACATTGTAGTCGCTGTGTGTAGTTTGGGAGGAACTGGTGTGATCCTGACTCTGCTCAATTGGATCGTGCTGTGGACAAGAAACAAACGCTTTATCAAGTGTGTGAGTACATCTCTCTGCCTACAAATCCCTTTCAGAGGAGAGTTCAACTATTGTACGCCATAGGCGCTTTACAGTGTTTTCTTTTGTAAAGCCGCTGAGTGTTGTCACTATTTTATGCGTATGACTTGCTGTTTACACCTAAATACAACTTTGCTTTAAAGATCAAACATGTGGACAATGACATATGTTATCACTGCAAAACTTAATCAAAAGAGGAAAGGGTTTTCATCCATATCTCGGTCTGTTTCGATTGTCAGAACACGACCACTAATTATACTGAATAAACACTTTAACTGTCCATTATTTGACGTGAAACAGTGGACACTTTTTGAGAAGAAAAGCATGTGATCAATGTAGAAGTATTGGCAAAATCACAGAAACAAATGAAATAAAATGGGTACATTCTGGATATAATTTATGTTCAGTAATATCCAGTCTTCAGGAGGACACTTCTTTGTCTCCTTTTTTAATAGACTAGTAGCGACATCTTCCTTCTTTCATTGAAAGAATGCCTAGCACCTACTGCTATCTTGGAGAGACGATTATTAGGATACTATTTTCTCTGAAGCATTGATGACACCGACATTTTGTCTGGTTACTGGCATCATTGGAAGCAGTATCAAGTCTATTTTTCAACATGGTGGACCGCTAGGTGGCAGACCCAGTAGGGGCAGGCAGACAACGTTTCTAACCGTAAGATAATTTTCACGTTTCCGTTTAGATGAGAGGATGTATATTCGTGTCTGTGACACTAGACTTCAGCACGGCGGCCGTGTGTATGTATCTGTGGTACAGAGCCAGGAAATGGGTCATCACCAATACACTGTGCAAGGTAAAGTGTCTGTCTGTCTGTCTGTCTGTCTGCTTCATATCCTTTTGTAAAGCAGAAACATTGAAGGTTTTGTGACAGGTGGTTCGAAAAGTCTTAAAATGCAGCAAAATGCAAAATGCAAGATCCAAGACTTCACCGCTAACGTTTCACATCGCCAAAGCAACCTGCCTGGAAATGCAGGAAAGGAAGTTGTACGCTTCCGGGACCTAGATCCGCCGACAATGTGATAGATTGTTTCTACCCGTAGGTTTGTGATGGCGACGTGAACCGGACGTTTTTGTTGCTACTTCCTGCCACGTGTGGACTTATCATCTGCAGTGTTCCCAAGGTAACGAGAATTTCTATATTTACCCAGAGTAAATTTCTGTTGTCTCCAAAACACACCCTGAATCTTTGTATCCATTCGTATTGAAAATTAAAAAAATGTATATTGAATTGAAATCTTAGTCCCAGTAATATTTAAGTGTTTTCATAAAATGAGCCTTGATCATGCAAAAAAGTGTTTTGAAGATGGAAGATTAATGTAGTCTCTGGCTACTCCCTGCTTAGTACGTGCTAGCTCTGCGGTGTCGTAAGCGGTTATGCTCGCTGCTGCGAGTGTATTAGCTAGCGTGGGGTAATAGTGGGTGGAGCCTACGTGCGTAGCCCCTGATATCCCCGGCATTAGGATGAAAAATATTTTATGCATTCCATTTTATCTTTCACTGACATAATTCGTTTGCACTGAGCTTCGTACAACGTCCAGGTGGCGTGTTTCGTGATGATGCATTCTCTGCGTGAAGAGAGCTCAGACCTGGAGTACTCCGTTCCTAGACTGACGTACCGACGCAACTATGTGACGTCATCAGACTCCCTGGACATGAGACGCAGCTACATTGCATCATCAGACTCACTGGACGTCGGGCTGTCGTCACGGCAGAATCTGCTACCAAAGAGAACGTAGGTTTATTCTGCTGTCCTATTTAAGGCATTTCTGGTCAATAATGCGAATCTCCAATTAGTCGGTTGCTCAATTAACTCAATAGTGGGATTGTAAAAAGACTAGAACGACAGTCTCTAGACTTTTGATAGTTTTATTAATTCTGGTTCGAAATACATGTAGTCTCATGTGAGGTGCAATTAGAACTGAATAAAGATGGCTACCAAAGATATTAATGATGCTAATGCATAACTCTAGTTAACCAATAGGATAGTCTCTACTGTCACATGACTGCAGCTGTAGGTGTAAGGCAGGAAACCTGCAGCACCCTGGTGTTAACTCTAACTGCCATCTGTAGACTGCAGCTCTCCTCGTGGTAACTATGACAAAAGTCTAGTCCTTTAACAGGGATAGACTTTGAAGATTCGACAGTAAAATGGTTGATTAAAATTATTTTATGACCAGAAACGCCATGGATGGATATCAACATCGGGTGGAATTTGGATTTCTTCACCAAGAAGTTCGTCATCAGGACTCCCGTGCATGTCTTTCTAGGCGAATAATGCAACAATAGGTTATGTTGTTTCTGTTGCTTACAGATCGATTCAGGGTCCTCAGCCGATCTGCAGCCCTTCTGCCAAGAACCACCTCATAACCAGGGTCAGTATCTCTCCGACATGGATGAGTCAAGTTAACCGCTCACTGTGTGCAATGTGTGCCGAATTTCGGTAAAATGTCACTGATAACAGTCAAAAATAATATTTCACGAGACAAAATGAAATTTCTTAATAATTGTTCGATAGACACAGATACCTAACACTTGTGATGTTAGCAGCAGTGCATTTCATTGCAGGAAACTTTCTCGAAAAATTAATACCATAATAAAATAAATCTTAACCTGTGTAGTGACTGAGGCACTTGTATCCACCAATTACAAGCTAAAACACTTAGTTTCAATATTTTATTTGCGTTTCAGGCTGCCAAGAATGCAGTTCAAGCTGACCCCAAGTTTACGTGGCTGCGTCAGGGATCTAAGAGGTCATTCTCCCCCATTTCTCCGGAGTACATAGAAGAACTTCGAATGAAATCTCTGGATCATAGACTGACTGGTTCATCTCTACCTAAACTACCCACAAGCTCATCTATGGATGCAGCTGGAGACATCTCGGGACAGTCAACATCTGTTGCCAAGGAACAGGAAGATGTCAGTAGGTCATTGCCGAATATTGTGATGTCATCACAACCACTGTCTGAGGATGACGTCAAGGAATTGGCTACAGGACTCAAACCACGTAAGTTGATATACTGCCTTAAGATTTGAAATAGACGAGTCATTGGGGGATCGAGGGTTTCATGAACTTGCGGCGTTCGACCCGTAGGTGAGCGTCACTCCTAATTTTTCTCAAAATTTCGCGAAAACTGTATGATAATTGAAAAGGAATTCAACCGTAATGGGGGAGCTCGGGAACCAATTCCGGGGATGAAAATGGCGTGTCTTTAAATAATTTTTTGTGCTGCCTGCCCCACTGACAAACACATTCACTTTGCCAATCAGTGGTAAAAGGGATCGTAGCGTATATTAAGTAAGTAAACCCACGGACAACCCCATTCCTGGGCTAAAACAGAGGTAATCATGTTTTCATAAAATGGAATTGTGTTTATTGAATGAAAGATAAAAAATGATTGATTCACTGAAATAACTCAACAATAAGTAAGAGTGAAAATCAATTGAATTTACTAACCTTTGGTTTAATTCAATATTTTCAAAAAGAATTCATAATTGCTAAATTCAAGAAAACGTAAATTATTAAGTTGTTTTAATTTGTAGTGAAAGGAATTTTGAAGAATGAGAGTTTCAAGGAGGATCTTGGATCGGACAAACTTCTGGACAACTCGGCCAGCACCCACATTGGTTCTAACACCAGCACGGATAAACTTCTGGGTAACACGTCCAACATCCAGGTCTCTCAGTCTCTGTACGTCTGACCATAAAAGTAATCAGGCCTTAGGAACAATGTGAACGATAACCTAATGGAAAACGATCAATCTCAAATTTACGAAAGATACTGTCAGGTGATTCTGGAGTGTGTCCGTGTATGAAGTGGCTAAAACATTTTCAAGCGTGTTTTCTGAACTGAAAACGGAAACACGGAGATTTGGTCATCCATTTCATCATATTCCCATTTGTTACATATCTTCTAAATGACAGAAGATGGAAAATAGAGATTGCATAACCCGTTTCATTATTCTGTTAACCTCCATTCCATCAAACTAAATATGATGAATGAAGTATTCATTTTCCCGTTTTGTATTAGCTTTTCTTCATTTTAAGATATGAAACATAAAACTATAAAACTATAAAATTTGAAAACATAAAAATGAAAGATGAAAAGGCTGATCAAATGTTTGATTTCTGTTTTGTGTCATTTCAAAGTTAGAAAAAAATGAGAAAACGGGTCGTCGAATCACTGGGTTTTTTTTCAGTTTAAAAATTATAACCTGAAAACGTTTTGGCCACTTCATACACTGACTGGCGACATTCAGCTTTACAGTTATTTTGTCTTATTGAACATACAACTGTTTATCTTTCTGTAAAAATCGGTTAAATGCATAATTGACTTGTTGAAACACTTTCCACGTTAGAAGTTCGTTGTTTGCCAATTTTTCGTTGATTTCTTGTTTTGTTGTTTCCATTCTACAATCCTTTTTGTAGTGAAGATGTTAAAACTGGTTTATTTTTGCTTCAAAACAATATTTTACTAGACTGTTGTTGAAACGCTAGGAGCAGCATCTCTAATTAATTGTGTGTTGACTTTTCGAAGATTATGTAGGGAATAAAAGTATAAAGAACGATTACTTTAGATTTTATGTCTTCAATTCTAACACACCAAGCCGTGTTTGGTTGCTTCAGACCAAGGAATTTTGCCGTGTTTGGTCTGAAGCAACCAAACATGGCAAATCTCACCAAACATTGCTGGTTGCTTAGCAACGTCCAAGATGTAAAAAATGTCATAAGTGTAATGTCTTTTCCAAGCTCCTGTAGACTAACTTCAATTCTTATCACATTCACATAAAATTTAACATACTGTCGCTAAGTGGCTTTTTCTGTGGCTTTTCTTTTAAGAAGTAGATAGTAAAGGGTTAGCTTCAATATTTGTATTGGAAATGCATTAGTTTATTGAATGTGATCCTGGATCATTCTATTTTCATATAAAAAGCCTAAATCAACATAAATAACATTTCTTTTGGCCAGAGGAAACAAAATTCCCCGTTCAAAATGGTTCCAGTTTATTTGTTACAGATTTGGTTCAGTGATTTCAGTCACAGGTGGCTGAATCTGCCTTTATCTGGTGCCTGGATGTCCCAG
>JBCAUI010191750.1:0-17134 GCA_038406195.1 Haplosyllis anthogorgicola
ATGTAATGTCTTAAAATAGTAATGTCTGGTTCTAAATATAGAATCACACTTATCTACAACCAATCACAATCATCAGATGTTATGTAATATCTTAAAATAGTAACATAGAAACCAAAGAGAGTCTCGATAGGAAACAGACTACTTCCTACATTGCACAACATACATAATAGAATTGTGCAATCAGAAGTACAGGCCTTCTGGGATGATGCAACATGCCATGGCATTGTGCAATTAGAAGTGGAGACTTCTTATATTGCACAACGTAAATCTGGATTATACAACATTAGGATCCAGACCTCATATTAGAAGCTTTGCATTAACAGCTTTTGTCGTCTTATTGGGAAGACACAAAGTGACAAAGTAAGACCAATTTCACATGGCACAGTTTCTGTGTCTTTGAATCTGGAAGTTACCTCAGAAACCACAATGTATCTTGAAATAATTCAATGTAAATTTGCCGCTGCTTGAGTGAAAGTTGGATGTAGGGCTTCCACCGGGACCAATTTTCTCTTCCCGATCCCCGAGTGGTATTACTCGAACCTGTACCCGATGCCCGATCAAATGTTTAAAAATTCCTGATTGACTAACATCTTTACAATATATTGGTCTACATCACTTACGTTTATATTATACATTACATGAAAATGCTATTAATCATAAAAAGGTACATAAGGGAGCTCCTAGAAGGTACGTACAGTGTTTACAGCATTAGTGTTTGAATGAAAATACATCTAACCATTTAATATTGGTAGAGGTACCTGAAGATACCTTTCGTAGATGCACAGTGTTGATACATTTTCTTTCCGAACCATTTTTCAAAAAAGTGCAAAATTTTTTTTTTTCTACAATTTTAGCGATTAAGATGCTGATGTGCAAGCTGTTTCCAGAAATGAACGGGGATCGGGGGACACATTTTGACCCCCGTTTCAACTCAAATCCCCGACCCGACCCGATCCCCAGTCCCCGGTGGAAGTCCTAATTGGATGCCTACAAGTTCTGGTCGCCCATTACTTTCACTTACCCTGGACTGAATGTATTTAATGACGGTCTTTCTTAATTAGTATCTAGTCTTATTTGTCTAATCTGTCTAACTAGATAGGATTGAAATGTACTAATTTCGGTAATGACACCTGGATTCTATTATTTCAAACGGTCCAATAATGTTAGTCTTACTAAAAATGGTCCAATTCATGTACTGGACACAGTATTTTACTGAATTTGGTACTCTTTTAATAGTTTTATTCTATCTAATTAGACAAATTTGGTTTAGGTACGATTTAAGAAAAACCTGTAAAGCCCATTCTCGTAGGGCAAAAATAAGCGGGTGCTCAATCTAGCAGTGCCCCAGTGCCCCATCCCTCTTCAATGAGAAATCCTGGATCCGCTCCTGCCGTTCTGTATAATGATTCTGAGGAATAAGTAAAAACATGATGGTCCTCGCGTTTGTATGCGTAGCACGTATCTCTCATTTACAGTAAATGGGAAAACTGTCCAGAATCACAAACTCTGGGCATCAATGATGAAAAGTGCTTCAGCAAACAGCTTCCCCTCTCCAGTAGATTGACCTACAGTTGTATGTATGTACAGTTGTACTAACGAATTAGCTATTGAATGGTATAAGTTAGTTTTTCTGCAATAGAAATGGTCATAATTTGGAATTGCAATCCCCTCCACACTGAAAGATTGCATATTTATTTCAAGGCCCCTGGAAATAGTTTCGGTTATGTTTGCATAAGAAATTGTCAAAATAAAATGCAAGACTCCACAGTCTTCCTTAATTTTATCAGAAATTGAAATCCTGACTTTATTGACTGGTACAGAACTGTGCAGTTTATTCGCGTCACATTCTTTATCCATTTTCATCACATAACATGTGATCCCCAGCAAGAATGGCTTGAGGAAATCAATGTGGAAATACTTCAGTGCACATTGTGGGTCCATAAAATTGACCACTATTATACCTATGAATCAATTTTTCACCCTATCTGTCTAGAAGGCTTGTGCCGAATATTACTTCTGGAGAGAGGATCAAAGCTACAACGTTTTCTTTCATAATTGTGGGCTGCAGGGTCACAGTCAAAGGCACAGGTTGTGAAATAACACAATTGGAAGACTTTTGCTTGGAAATGGGAATGGATAAAAATATGGAACCACATACATAATTTTATTTTCTGGGAAAATTAATTCAGTAATCATTTCTCAAATGAAAGGTCGGGAGTTGGAAAACGTATCTATTCTGAAACAACACAATTTCACACTGTACTTTGATGCACATCTGTAGTCCTTGGTGGAATTATTTTGTTCCCAAACGTTACCAAACTTCAGGATGTAATTTTTGTGTAAATACCAAAATATGTCTGGTGTAGCTTAATTCAAAACAAAGGAACGAAGAATTTAACCATCTTCGCGTGTTATATGAGCAAAGTGATAGTAAAATTATTTTATTCTAGTCACATCCTGACTTTCCTTTCCATCAAGCGCTATTCGATCTCTACCAACTGTAGCCTGAAGATACCAAGTAGTAATCACGGTGGTGCCTTACTACCGATTAAAGTCAATAACGTTGATTACTCTCCCACTTATTTGGATCTTCTGTTATATACTTTGTTGAAAACGTTTCTCTGAGAAGGCATTGTACTCTATGATATAAAAAAGAGTATGGTACTGCATGCGACTCAAGACCCACAGACTGACATAGCATCGTCGTATTCCTCTAAGGTATAAGGGCACTCATAAGGGAATTTTCATACCCTTAAGGATCAAGATACACTGGTTTCGAAATACAACAAACTTCAGGGTATTGGCGAAATCTTGTGCAAAATCACGAATACGTTTAATGTGGAAACGGTGCAGAATCTCATCAGTGCATTTGAGTACTGACTCAAAGAAAACCACTTCAATGGAGAGCTTTGCTTTATGATGTATTAATCAAGAATCAGGATTAACCTCGGCAAACACCAATATTAGCTTATATCATAACGACCAGCTTCAAGGGCAGCTTTCAGCTTTGCATTTTATATTGGATTTGGTTAATCCGATTTCACATCCCTGAATCTGCCATGTAAATAGGAATGCCCGGCTGAGAGCCTTTGATAAAAGTTACCGGATTAATAAATGTATTTGTTATTAGATCATGGAAACTGACCCCATGAATTTATTTCGACTCAATTGTTTCCTGGGCCACAGTAGATTATTGTTTCTTCATTTGGCTTAAATTGTAATTTGAAAGAAGCCTCACTTTAAAGTTTGATATCAGCAAATACCGTCGTCGAAACAGTGTTCTCAATGTGAAATTCACACTATGAGTTCCAAAATACAAAAATGCCTATTTCGCAAGTTATGTTCTCTAATGTATTAAACGCGTCAGAAACTGAGAAGGAATCCAAATTGAGTTGCGGAAAACTGCGGTCTATATTCCACCCCTTTCTGACAATACTACGCCCTTTCCAGATTGATGATTTTACAGTTTTCTGAAGGACAACTGAAAGGCAACGCTGCAGTTGTAGTTAAGATATTGTTTTACCTACAAAATAATAACTCTATTTCATTTAATAAAATTCGATGTCTTACTTGCCAAATTTGTGAAATTTATTATTATTGTGAAGTGCCATAGATGAATAGTTAGCCCTTGTATAGTTATTTAAGAGCTTCAAGCTTGTACTGTCTGCGGTTAACTAGATCAAGTTTTGCCCGAAGCTGCTTTTAACCATTTGTTCCTGAAGAGCCACATCAAACGACATGGACAGAACTTTAATTGCCCCGACAAGGAAGAACGCAGTAGGTTAACAAATGAGGAAGTTTGAAATGTTTTGGATTATGTTGGTAATGGATTTCTCGTTGAAATGAGTATCTCACTAAATGTTAGTTTAAGACCATAAAATTTCGACCAACTCCCTAAGAAAATCTCGAACTGTTAGATGTAAGTATGCCATGTTTGCCATCACGCGCATTATCCGTCCATTTTCTTGTTTTACAATTTAATACTCAAAAATTTTGTAACTGCTAAATGCTAAGAATATCACAATGACAGAAAGCTCAAGGAGAAAGTTAAATTTACCATGTTGATTGAGTGAATTCTTCTTCTTAATTAAAATGACTATTTGAGTTGTATTTGGTAAGGAGATAAGAGAAGGTAAGAAAATAGGACAAACGTGATCTGAATTTATCTCAATCAAGTGAAAGTCGCCATAAACCATAAAGATATCAATAATTCTTCAATACACTGTTAACGACAATCCATATTTTCTCGACCGTCTTACAAATTATTCGTCTTCTGTTTTACAGGCTCTAAACCAACTTTATTTGTGGACCTCTAAATGATGATCATCATCATGTATGTCCCATGTCCTGGGTTTTGGCATGTTGGTTTACTAGGCTACCGAATTGTAACTTTTGTGAACAAAGTTTTTAGTCTATTAAGTCTTTCTCTTCTTTTCCCCTTAAAGTGGTGTAATTTTGATAAAAGAATATTGAATAATCTATTTTGAGCAACAGCCAATTACGAGAATGAGAAATTCAATTCTCTTTCAACGAATGTATGAGGTGGATAAGCAGGACTTTACTGTGGATAAGAACAAGGAGTGTAGACTTACTTACTGTTTTTCGGAGATTAACTTATGCAGTCATCCTCCTAATATGATAGAAAGTTACTTGGTGCAATGAGCTTTAGCTTTAAGAGGAGAGATTCGTAGTTTACTAAATATATTCGAAATGAAAAATAGTTATAATTAAAACTATATTATGAAAAAAATAAAAGTAATTATTATTCCCCCACCCCACCCCCGAAAAAAAAACAATCCTCGGATTTTAGCGCACGTGAATTTGCATTTTAGAGTTCGAAGTCAAATTAGAAAAGAAGTTTTCTTCCTCTTGACCTTTCAAGGTGCATGTAGCGGTTAACTGTTATGACGGTTTTTTCCCGGAAAACCCCCCCACAAAGTAAAGCAAGTTTAGAATTTGAGAGAAAAATTGAGTCTACCGACATAAAGTGTTTCACATTTTACGATTTTCTGCCATGAAGATTCAACAATTTAGTTGCAGAATCAGAGTTGTCAATGTGAGATGACCATAGTAATGGCTCTCAAGTGATGTCATGTCGAGAGCTGATAACAAGGAAGATGTTGTTAATAGGCTTTTCGGGACATTTAGAATCTGGGCTTCATACCATTTTTGAAATAATTTATGAGGCAAATTTCCATTTATCTTTTCCACCTTTTCCAATTGCTTTTGCGACTTTTTATTCGAAGACATAATGACCTTCGATTATAATGGAAGGCACTTTTTTTGTTAATTATTTAAAGGCATCTGTACCAGAGACATTTTATCTGGGAATGACATGCGGCATTTCATAGCTGATTTAAAGAGTTAGGCAATGTGACAAAAAGTAGCTTAATACAAGTTAAGTCCTGAGCATGAAGTTAAGCCTCACACATTTATTCTCATCAGCTTTTGTCGTAATATTACCCCACGGTACTATTACGACCCGAATGAATCTGTAAGGCTGAAATTGGATGCTTTATTAAAGCTGTCCAAAACCATTTTGTATGCATGCCATTCTTGTGTGGAGCTTCTTCTTGGAGAAATAATGACCTCATATCTTTTCAGACTGTCTACAAGTGCCAATAAAAGTTTACCTAATGTGCTCTTCCAGACCAATTCCTGTTCTCCATAAGACTACATATTGCCTGTTGATGTAGGTGTCCGACCAGAATTTTGCGACAAACACTTTTCGGGAGAATCTACTTCTTCAAGTAAAGTCTCCTAAGTGATGATAAGTCTGTTGATTGCAACAAAGTAGATTTTACATGAAAATGACTAAATTTGGAAATTTACTAAATTTAGTAACATACTGAATGTAACACTTTACCTTTTAAGAAAATGCAAAAAGTCAGCTGAAATGTTACTAAAATTAGTACACTGAAATCATACTAAACTTTATTAACGAAACAAGAATGCCTGTCAGTCGAAGGCCCACAAAATTAAATTTGACCTTCAAATGACCTGACCTGACCTGACCTGACCTACATTTTGACTTTGACTTTGTGTAGCAGTCACAAATATTAAAACAATTGAGATTTGCAAAGTCAACTAAAAATTGACCTCATTTACTGGTCAGAAGACTACAACAAGGTTATATTGGCAGATGTCAGTAAAAAATTGTAAAATTTATTACCGTGGCCTTGAACTTGACCCAATGACCTTGATACTCAAACTTGACCTAGATAATATAAATATACACGTACCACCATACCAAAAATAAAGTTTCTAGGTTTCAGACAGACACTACTGAAAACATCACCTTCCCTCACATGCGGGCGGTAATTAGGCAATTTTTTTCTAATTAGGCAAATTAACCACTAAAACAGTGAATAAGAAAAATCTCTATTACAAAAGAAAATTCAAGTCTGAGAACCTCTATTACTAACAATATTACATCAGATCAATAGCCGATTTTTAATTGCACGGAAAAAGCCACGATACAAGTTTCTGCTACAAATGAAATTGAAAAATCGGCATCGTTCTAAACCTCTCATTCTCAGGTGGAAAGGCGACGAAAGCATGACAAAAGACAAAATCAGCATATGTGAAATGGTGAATCAAAATGGTCAGTCTCCGATGAGCACATGGAGAAATTCTGAGGAGCAGACTTAGCTCGAAAGGTATTCAGATTTATTTTACTAACTTGTATGCAAATTGTCTGATAATTTTGGACATGCGTCACTATATTAACAATAATAATAGGTGTTTACTAATAATATTAGATCTACGAAAAGGTCTGCAATATTTACCTAATATCCAGGCAGAATAAATAAAAGCTTTATTCTAATTGCGGAACGCCGAACGCAATCTAAATTCGTCTTTTCCACCTGAACTGCTTGCATGTCATCACAAACAACTCAACTCATTTGTCGGAATTATTATTTTCAAAAAAGAGTTGAGGTTTTCTTAATTAATTTAGCTTACATGATCTACCTAATCTACCAAATTTTCCAGCCAAAATAAATTGACGAAAAGCATGTAGTCCACTAAAGGTTTTCCGGAAGTCATTCATACACTTTTGCCTAAAATTTTAGGCAAATTAGCCTAACTTGAAAACGATTATTGGTAAAATAATTAGCATTAATGCTTAAAAAGAGAACTATATCTAGGTAAAATTGGTGGTTTTAAGTCACTAATTTTAGTTTGCTAACTAGTAATGGTATGAAATTGCTTGCTTATTTTGGCAAATTTGCCTAATATTTTAGCAGAGATCATTTTAAAAAGCAAAACAAAACAAAAACATTGTGTTTCAGTTGCAAATAAAATCAAATGTAAATATAACCTTTTTATTGAAATGAGACAAGCAAGGGTTTTCAAAATAGAATTTTGTCTAATTAGGCTAATTAGCCTAATTCGCCTAATTAGGCAAGATAATTAGGTAAATTAGCCTAGTTAGCTAAATTAGCCTAATTAGACAAGCAAAAATTAATTTGCAAAAACCCTCAAGGTCTTTTTACCCATTTCAGTCATTGATGTGGGAGGAAATTGATAGAATTTTTTTATGTGATCTGAATTTCATCTTGACCAAATATAGACATTTGAAGACTTAAAATGGTTTTATAATAGAAATCTATTTTAAAATGGAACAGATCTTGTGTCTGGAAAATTAGGAAAGTTTGGTAGATGAGGTCTAGATTGCTGGAGATAGAAATAAGAAAACCTTGAATAAGAACTGATTATTTGGAGTATTGATTTTATTTATGTCTGAAAAATGTAACCAAAATGATTACCGGAACAGGCAACAACTCATCACAGATACCATTTGGCAACTTTAAACAATTCCACTCAAAATTACATCTATTGTATTTTTCTTAGCTAGTAAATTTAAGGTAATTCTGTAACTTACAACAATGCCTTTCAGTCTGAGTAATCTAGAAAGTAAAAACTATCCTCTATTCTGAGACTTCGTATTCTAAAAATATATTTCTAGCAGTAGTCTAATCAAACAATCAAACCCAAATTTACTTGTCCGTTGAAATATGAGAAATAAAATGCGTGATACATTCAAACAAAAGGCATTTTGTATTTCAAACAAGATTATTAAATCTAAAAAGACTTTCTGCCAACCAAACGAAATATCATTTACTTTACAACTTTTTGGCAATTGAATCGAGAATTATTAAACAGAGAATTTTCTGTTCAGTACTGAAGAAAATGTTCCAAATTCAATTTAAGAGTCAAATAAACAGTTTTTAAATTACTGAAATTTGAAACACATTGCAGAGATACCATGAGGTATGTATGATATATATTCAAGCTTGTATGCACACTTCTTTTTTAGTTCGTTAACAGTGGGCAATATTATGGCAAAATTATAAGCACCAATTCAATCGGTATAATTATTGTATTATTAATGCTGCCAATTTTATTTTGAATTATTGCAACATATATATCATATTTCAAAGTTTAAACACTTTCAAAGACGCGACAACATGTGTACATATCATACACATTTTCTTATTTCAGATGTGAAGTAATCTGCGACAAGATAAATTCTAACTAACAGTTCCAGACAATGAAAAAGTGATTCCAACATTTAAAATGTCAGGTTAAAAGACCAGTGTAACAGTTTACTACGATTAACAGATGGAAGCCATAAAGAGAAGTCATCTCTTCGAAAACTGGGCTATTCTGATCTGACGATGTTCTTTTTTTTTAGCCAATTTAGGGTGACCTTCTGTCCTAACTTTAAGACAGAACTCTTAACAGCTTTGATTTCTTTACATTGAGTGGTTTACCTTTTCTAATGTCTTTGAATTGCAGATCTGTCAACTATTTGTAATTTTAATAATAACGATACCACTAAAAACGCAGTATCTGTTGTTCTTATTTGTCTGTGATTCAGTGTATTTCCCTTTCTGCAGGTAAAGAAGATTCCACACAGCAGAAAGGGATTCAAACGCGGTAACAGTATAAAAGTAACAGTTTTATTCTTTCCTCGTACAGAGATGTTTTTACAACTCTCAGCGAGAAAGATCGTGAAATAGTTTAAGTAATTATGCGCTCCTGTTTAAATCTACAGCATGTTTTACATCAAAGCAATTGTCATTTAATTTTCATAACATAACATGCACACACTTTTATGATTACATACAATCCGATAATACAAGTACACACAAATTTGTTAACTCTCCAATATATAAATAAAATAAATCCTCTAGATAAAAATAAATTTATATTTTTGCTACAGTTTGGTTTTCCTTAATGATATGATTTCCTTCGTTTCGTGATTTTGCATCGTAAGATTCCTTTATTGTTAAATCAGAATGTTAACATATTGAAGTCCAGTGAGCAAATCACCCAAGAGAGGTCCGGTTTTATTTATGCTTTATTTATTTTCTTAATCATTTACACCTTGTCTCGCACATCAGACAACCTTATAACACGCGGGAGATGTTTTTGCCTTTCCATGGATGATGAGCACAATCGTACCCTTAAGTTTTCCGACCCTTGTACCAATCTCCTTAAATGTCTGGGGTCAGTCACCCCAAGACTCCTCCAGTCAGTTTCCTGCATGTCAGCTAATGCTTCAAGGTCAAGGTCATGGCCATTTAGTAGTTGGTAATACTGCGGTAAACCGATTGATATGAGGAATCCTTGTGGACCCGATGTATCCACATCAAATGATAATGTTTTGCATGAGTCTCCCAGAAAATCGTTTGGCACCTGAAACAGAAAAAAAGCAAATCATAAAATTTGGACGACCAATTTGAAATCGAAAAACTGAAACTTTCACACCAAACATGTATAATGCAATGTACATAATTTGTAGTTTTACTTTTTGACATGCTAAAACAGATGAAAAAGAAATATTTACAGCATGTTTAGAGTTTGCCTGTAGATATTTCACCCGACATTCGTCCATGACCGCGGCTACTTCAAACACATCTTTCTTTAGCTCCTCTGCGTACCTCTGAACTAGTGATGTGGGTATTCCGCAGAAACCACCCTGGTTAATGAAATAAAATGACAAAATGGAGAGTGTACGCACAGAATCATAGAAACTAATGTCAGTTCACTTAATTTGGCAGTTCAGTATGCCATCACGAAAATTGTTGGTTTTTTGTTCAAATACGATTGTGTCAAAAGGTTTTTATGTGGTGTTTTATATGACAGAAGGAATGGCAAATTTGTAGAAGCACGTAATTATTTGTAACCTATTAATTTGCAAAATATCGCTGCGCAAGAACACATTACTTAATCTTTTTGAAAAAGACTTACCTCGTCAGTGTAAGGAGGAGAAGTCAGATCAATGTGTTCAGTTTCTAACTTGGCAACAATCAAAGATTCAAGAGTCACCGAGAGTGGGCGTGACAACCTCTTAGAAGCCAATTTGGGTTGTCTGGTCGGGGATCCAGTTGGGCTTTGGTTGTTGTTATTGTTATTTATTGCATAGTTAGAAAGCGGTAATTTTGACTTTTGTACCGGGGATGATGGTGGTGTTTGCGAGCCCGTTGAGACAAGAGGCGGGGTGCTACCGGAGTTCACGATGTGTCCATTCGGCAGTGAAGAATTCGAACCAAGTAACTGCCTTTCCGCATCCTCTATGTTTACATATCGGGCGGTGCCTCTTAGGCCCGTCAGGCCAGAATAACGCAACTGTCCAGGTCCTATGATAGTTCTCGGCAGAGATGAAGTCCGCTCAGGCACATTTGGTTTGAGTCTGTTTGGAATCGGCGGTGGTTGGTCCTGTTGATACTGCTGTTGCAGCCTTCTTTGTGGAGAACTGAGAGGAGATGGAATGCGGGGTGGGGAATTCCTAGGCGATCGGTTCCTTAACAAGGGTGACCCCACGGGAGAGTGACCCCTTATCGGAGATCCGGAAGGCGAATGCATCCGTAACGGTGAACCAAGTGGTGAGTGTCTGTGGGGTGCATGTGGAGACCCCATGGGAGACGAACCTCTGTTGTTTGGGATCGCAATGGGCGAGGATCGCATAATTTGCTGTTGTCTAAGCTTCAACGAAGGTGAAAGGGGCAAGTCTGATGTTGAAGCGTATATAGCACCATCCATATCTGTAGCAGTATATCCCGGAGGGGCCCCATATGCAAAACCCGGATACCTGGTGGTACCATCGTGCGATATGGACCTTAACGGGGAGGTTCTAGACCTCTGGGGGCTCGCAAGAGGGGATATCCGAGGAGATATGTTAGACATACTGCTAGAAGCCACGTATTGGACTTGATCGTTGGCAAGTTTTTCGGGGTGCATCTGTTGTGCGCTGGAAGATCGGTTTGCATTGTGCATAGTGGAATCTTGTGCTAATGAATTCGTATTCACCGGGCGAGGTATGAACGGCAGCCTGCCCGTAGATTGGCTGTTCATTCCATTCAGTAATGTCTCTCTTCCCTGCATTAAAGCACCTTCTTGCTGACTAGTTAACTCTTGAACACTCTGCACCAACTGTCCATCCTGATATGATATGCTGGAGGCCCTTATGGCCATAAATTGAGCAGCAATTTGGGCCTGGTCAAAGCTGTATGACCTAACAGCCCTTCTGAAGTCCTCCTGAACTTGCTGCAGAGTTTCCGTGCTGGCATAGCAACCAGAATCTCTTGAGTCCTGTGTCACCGAGTGCAGACGATCATGCGACAGAACTCTGAGCGGTGATTGGTGGTGCGGGGAAGACGATGCCATCATACTGTGTGACAAGTTAGGTGATTGGTTAGCAGAATTTATAGGTGTACCGTAACCATTCTGATCTCTAAAATGCTCCGGACTAGAACTAGAATCTGGTAAATCTGCAAGAAAATATGCTGCACAGTATTTTCGATGTCTTGACCGACTGACAACCGACAATTGCAACTTGACTGTACCAGCATAACAATTAAATCAAACAAGTACAGCCTTAGGAACTAATGTAAAACGATAGACATTTACTTTCTGATGCACTATGCCTTTCGACACTTTTTTTGTATATTACATGGAGCTATAAAATAAGTATGATACACATGATCGGGTACCTTCGTAGTCCCAGAGCATTTGAGCAGCAGTTAGTAGTTTGGCTCTTTCTTCCGGATTTTTTATCTCAAGCTCATCAAGATCCGTCCTGTTTAGATCACTAAATAATTCCAGTGTGTCAAATCCGTGTAGTAAAAATACTGATGATAAATGCTACAAAAGAAGGAAAATTTAGTTGTCATCAATAATCTAAAAACACAACGTATGAAGACGATATCGTTCTTCGGACAACATAAGCAATCGGTCTTCTCCTCACAAACCCAGTAAAATCCGAAACCATTTCGTTGATTTTACGTTTATCAAAGTACGGCCAGTTTTCCAATTACACAGAACAGAATTCAAATATTAACATTGAACTAACTTTGAGATCTAGTTTTTCCAACAGTTCCTGTACGTTTCTGGCCCTTTGTCTCCGGCCGACTCTCTGGCGTCTCTGCCTTGTCGGTGTGACTCGCGGACTCTCATCTCCGATCACCTCTACGTTAATAAACTTGAAGGTTCCTATTTTGTTACTGCACACTCCCCGCCACATCCCAGTGTCGTTTTTGCTGATAATTTGGATTATCTGTCCTTTCTGTAAAAATTGATGACAAAAACTATATATGTTGTTGCTTCAAAACACTTTTAATTTATCTAAACACAGCCTCTTTTTTAAACCTTGTGGGTGTCCCCTTCGAGGGATTTTAATGGGCAAATTATTACTCGGAATGAAAAGTACTGAATATATGGACTGTACCACGCTTATCGCAATGTTAAATTTGTTTTAGTGTTCTGTAAGTGGTGTAATGTAACTGTACTGTCTGTCTTGCCTACGGTTTGCATAAAATCTGCATGTCAATGAGTACCGACAAAAAGGATAGTAACCGCAGAGTTGTTGGCATTAGTCTCCGTCATTAAGGTTGCGTCGAGATCAAAGATTTTTAATAAACCTCATTCAGTAAAGACTCTATTTCGGTAAATCCTAAGAAAGTCCCTTTCAGCTGTTTTTCTACATCACATTATGCGAAAAAATAGTCCATTAATATGTTAAGCCTACCTTCAGGGTGAGAGACTCTTTATCATAAGGACTCGGTGTGTAATCTTTAGTGACTCTGGCTCTGCCTACAAATGGTCCCTTGTACACAAGATCTTGGTGCACAGGTTTGACTGGAGACGGAGGCTCTCCTTGTGTGCCTATCTCAGTACTATCAACGTCAACGTCATCTAAAACGTAAAAAAAAACTGAGTGAATTAAATTGCTCAATTTAGTACTTAAATAGACTCATCGAGTTAATCGCCTTTCGAATCTGTCAGTGACAACATTTAATCGGCCATTATATCTCGCAATGAGAAGTACAATTAATCACTTCACAGAATAGTAATTTCCGCCTCTGGATAAATTAGACGCTCTTTTTTTCCTGTCTTTCTCTAGCATAAAACAGCGCCAGTTTAATCGGTATCAAATTGGGAATTATCAAAACAAAAAGAAATAAAATGAATGGTGTAGTAACGTCCCATTAATAATTTCAAAGTGGATAAGAGATGAACTTTAATTGGAATTCTGCGCTTCAAGAGAAAATATATTTCGATGATGCAGTTGGCCAGTAAAATGTAACTTACTTTGTTGTAAGGTGTTTTCAGAGGCAGTTACAGAATGGTTACTGTATGATGGCGATACAGGTATCGGTGGTCTATCCCCTTCTTCATTAAGGTTTACCAACTGCAAGACGAGAATTGGTACATTTCTGTTAATTTTGGTGCATGTGTGTTACAATTCTAGTATGGAAAAGACTACTTTCGGCCACAGTTTTGTTATGTAATGACAAATCGTGTGGTGATGAACTTTCCGTCGAATAACTGCATGTTAACACAAAGAATCAGAGTAAATGAATATACTGTAGTTTTGAAACATCTTTGTAATTACTTCTTCGTGGATCCTACCAGCAAGGCAGGACAGGTAATGAAAATCTGGATTCATTCAAAATGTTACAAATCACTGGCACGAGCGAGGAACGGGTTAAAAGTGAGTTAATTACGTGGTACATGGTGCCAACAAATCGAGGTACCTTTTGCTCAGTGATTCAGTCATGTTTTACATAAGGTACAAAAACGAAGAGCAAAAAGTAAAATGAAGCTGCGTGTTTGATTGATAAGCTGAAAATGGACAGGAAATGAAACTGTGGTGCAAGAGACTTTTTACGTCTATTTTAAGAAAAAGAGCAGTCAACTAACAAAGCAAGCTGCTTATTTTTCATAGTTTATTGATGGTCAATATGAAAGAAAGAACCAACTAAACTACGATGTTTTGACATTGAAAATGTTCAAATGGTAATATTGATATCCTCTTTGTCTAAACAAATGGACACAGAGGATCTGGAAATACATCTGGAGATGACTAAGAAAACATTTTCCCATGAGTATCTCTTGCCTCTCGAGCATTTCATTCCAGGTAAGAAGAATTCAGAGAAGGAAAGGAACTTTTCGGGAAAAAAGTGCCAATGTCAGAACACGGATGTTAATTAACTGAACAAACTAACCTCTTCATCCTTGCTTCCTCTGGATTTCAGTCTCGCTGCAATCTTCTTCTTCACATCTCGACCTAATCCTTTCATTCGTTCACTCAGTGAGTTCCTCTGTGCACTGTTCCTAACAAACATCTCTGGGGTTTTCTGCAAATTAATTAAATGAATGATGTAACGCATATGCTATGCAAGCCTGCAGTGTTTGCTTTTTACGTGACTTGTCCCAGTTTAGAAGCGAAAAGACACATTGCAATATAGAGTACATTGATCCGTAAACTAAACATCCGATGGATCATGGAAGTACAGCAATAATCCAGTTATGCAACAGATAAACAAAAATAAATATGTAATTCGTGACTAAGTTCCTTTAGAGAAACTGCAGTCAAAACATAGATATTGTGATTTGTGAATATAAAGACAAAGCGCACGTCGAACAGATAACCTATTTAATAATCTTTAGGCTGTTTATATTTTGGTAGGAAATGCCGACAAACTGTAACACAAAACTTTGGCAAAAGAATCATAAATATAATATTATAATAACATGTAGTCTCAGCAAAGTGTTGGAAAAAAGTTCATTTTGCGTGAATCGTGAAATAAAGTTATGAACGAAGTGATATCTTTGCCAAGATTAATTTCTGCTCGTGAACATTTGTATTGCTTTAAGAAATATTCCAATCAACTAAGTATTTTGATGAGAACTTAGAAATCCAAACGGAAGACATAAGAATACACACGTTGCAGTTTCGAACATCTTCTTATTTACTTAGGAAAGTGGCCAAATCCTGAGATCTGTATCAGGGATGTGGCCAGTACTGGTACTGGAAAACTGTGCGGCTCAAAGGCAGCTCAAGAATCAGTGCCCTTCAAGACAGTTAATCAATTTAAATCTCCAAGATCTCCTAAATTTCTATATTGTTCTGTCTCTGTTCTCCCCTTAGCCTGGTATGAAACCGCGTTTGAATTTATTGGAGAGGTTATTAATTTAATATAATATGAAGAGAACAATTTAATCTTCTACTTTTAATTTGTATCCAAAAATTCCCCAATGTTGTAGATCTACATTGACTGAAAGATATGTATCCAATCTACTAAATTACTTCAATTGTAGTTTGGCTGCTACTAAGCAGAATATCCTCTCGAAAGCAGTATAAAAATGCAACAAGCAACTCTTGAAGAGTTGTGCAAAGCAAAACAATCAAAGGAAATCGCGAAACTTTACCAAATGACTTACTGTTAACAACCTTAAAATCTGGCAAAATATGGTGTACTTTACCTCATAGCTGCTATTCTCCATTATTATTATCCTATTTTAAAAGCACCTTAATGTTTGATGTGTCTGTGTGCGATCTCATCACGTTACAGAATGACACACACCTTTATGCAGAGGTCCTCTTATAGTATTTTGAAAATATTTTCCCATTGCTTTGTAGTAGTCTTTGTACGTATTGAAATTGTAACCCACAAACCAACCATGAGCCCCTCGACAATTCAGGGTCATCAGCACTGAGTGAATGCTGCCAATTTAGGGTGGGCAAATTGTCACACAAAGTCTCCTTTTGAAACTCATTTGGCAAAAAATGTAGTATTTGCTGCTTACAAAGGCATTTCAGACTTGGGATGTATGAAGCACTGCATGTGTAACCTTCAAGAGAATGTTTGGAGCAAACCTGTCTTTTATGGTGGCCGCCCTGATGTTACATCCCACACCGGGGTAAATATTAATAATACAGTAATTGCTCCCATAAAACACATGAACTAATCTTGACCTTAAATCTAAAGATTGCGTGTACATTTTTTTTCTAATTGCAGTTTGTTTATGCTATTTATTTAATTTGGCGACAAAGTAACTACACAACAAATTATCCACCACATAGTCAGCAAACATGCTAGATATCTATTGCCTTTGATGTAATGTACAACAATACTAGCTGTATTAGCTGTATTTATTAAAACCATATTCAGCTTTATAATATAGTTTCTTTCTTTTTGTATAAAGGAATATATGTCTGATATCTGTATACTTTACCTTCTTTGTTCAAATTACCTTGATGTGTGGAAGTCCATTTTCCAACTTGATAAGTTAAGAATATCACAAGGTGGAATTATGTCTTTTGTAGCCTGCTTTTAATACAGGTAGAAAAATATTAACATTTTAACAGGCTTTAAATCCGTCTAAAATTCATTTTTCATTCAATGCCTGACATTCAAATGGCAAATTAAGTACGTCACAATGTGATACCAATGTAAGGCAGGTACCTTCATCATATTCAATCTGAACTTTCTGGCCCACAACAAAAACTGTTAATTATCCTTTCTTCGTACGTACACAAAGAGTGTAAAAGAGCACAAAAAGAAACCACAAAGATCCCCAAATTTGGGACGGTATGTCGGCAAAAAGTGTGTCTGTCATGTTTAGATGATATCTCAACAACATGCGGTTCTGATACAAATTAAACTAGACAATCCAGTAGGTTGCAAAGCCATTGCATTGCCTCCAAATGCAAGCCCCCTGCAACTAAAACCCATTAAAAATGATAAAAGTAAACAGTAATCAAAAAAAATTTTGAGTTTAGCTGTAAAAGTGGATTTAAAGTGACAATTTACTTACATATCCCATTCAAAGTAATTAT
>JBCAUI010191861.1:0-17134 GCA_038406195.1 Haplosyllis anthogorgicola
TATATTTAGCTTTGCCAATTAGGGATCTAAGAGGTTTGGTGTGAATGGTGTTTGATTACTAATTTGTTCAATTAAGCAGACATATGTTAGATGCACTCGGAGCCATGGAAGGTAATTATTTACCTTGTAGGGCTTACGGGGTGTCTCTGTACAGTATGGACTGGACACAGTGTCATTACCGAATTTCTGTCCTGTCTAGTGAGACAAGTAAGTACAAATTAAGAAAAACTTCTGTGATATTTTGTTCCCATTTATTTATGATGCAAAAAAAAATCTGCTGGTACGGCATACACAGCCACCTCTGTCAATAGGGCAGCAAGTAATACCTGCTAGGGCACACTGCAGCTGCAGATACTTAAGCCACTTCGAACCAGCCGCTTACATGTACTCAGAAATTTATTTTATGTAAAAAAACCCCATTTTTTCTTCGCGTCATTTTCAGCTGCACAAAGCTCCATCAAAGGAAAATAAACTTAATTTCGTAAACATTTTTCAGTTATAAATCGGTTCATGTTTTACGTGTGATGGGTTGCTGCACTCAATGTATGGAGGAAGGAACGTTCTTTGCGATATTGCGATAGTTGTTCCAAAGTCCCATTTTTGACAAAGATTTTGAAAGTAAATCAACGATGCATTAGAAAATTGATTTCTTCACCGAGTTTTGCTGATATATTTTATTTCAGAAATTATTGTGGACCGAGGTCCAAGCTATGGGACTACTGGATGACTACTCGCGGGTTTTCAAAGACAGAGTGTTACATTAAAATTTTACATAGAACCACTTATCTTTAAAACAAAAGAAAACATATCAAACTACGCAATTGTTTTCTAGATATTTTTTTATTAATGAAAAGGCAATTTACAGAAGATGATAATACTCAGTTATTAGTCTCCTGGCGGCCGTTACCATAGATACCACAGTGCATAGTGTCACTATGGTTTCCGTGATGCGACTTTAATCACCATAGCAACAAAGGTCAGGTGTATATGTTGAATAAATAAAAGTGCTTTATTTTAGTTTATATCTATTGTATTTGATCTTATATTCAAACATGTTCACGAAAACGTATGTATGCTTCTGTGTTTTTGTGGGTTTTTTCAGTTGCTATGGCAATAAAGGCACTTCCAATCACGTTTCAAATCACTGGACCTCAAATCGCACAAAACTTTCCAATTTATTGCTAAACGTATCAACTTTAAATATTTTATCAAATTAAAATTCCAAAAAAGAGCAAAAACCAAGAAATGTTCCATTTGAAACAATAATCTTATTGAAGTTTTCCCACAATAAAGTGGTACGCGCGCAATACATGGTCCCAGAGCTCTACTCCTCAATACACGTACGTTTCTTCACGGAGAAGCCACTTTGAACGTTTAACCATACTTAACATAATGTCATTGATAATATTTTTTACATATTTACATCTATCTACAGTATTAGCAGGTGAAGGACAGGGTAAACAGATTACTTTGGCTTATATTAATCAAAAACATAACAACATTATCATTAAGAATAAATGTGACCTGTCACGCAAGGTGTTAAATTTCTTAAATTTTTATATTTTCGCACTAACTTCAATTTGTCACCAACAAAAGTCTTAACAAAGATACACAATTTACGATTAATTCTAGTTGTATCACATGGGTTTTTTTTTGTGTGTATGTGTAACTGCTTTTCAGATGCCCTCTCATTTTGGGTTTGTAATCATGCAACACTGCTTGCGCACATGGGTTTATGGATATCCTGCATGTGCATGAATTTTATGCGTGTATGTGTATACATGTATTTTGTCTGTGGCTGTCACGAGTGTGATACAATAAACACATCTAAACACTACCAATGGTATTTTTCTTCAATTGGAAAACGTTGTTTTTCGCACTACTAAAGATTTTTAATAACTAAACTGATGTGTATATCAACACTTTGAGGTAATGAATTTACTGACTTGGCTGTACAAGTATCTACATATATACCAGGGGACAGATTTTCTATTGACATTTTGAGGCACTTGGTTTTATACTGGACCTTGTTTCAATAGACGTTTAAATGCATTTAACTTCAAGGTGCAAACTCATGTGCATTTGCAAGTTCAACAACAGTGACACAATAACCAAAATTAACCGCACATGATTTGCACACAACGGCAACGGCAAAATGAATTGGGTGCTGTTCGACATCATAGACAAACTAAGATGCTAGCCAAGCTATATTCAATTATCTTTTCTCTCTTTCGGAACAATTTGAATTGACAGAAATATTGGATGTGTGAATGAACATACTGAAAACAATGGACAAAGTTGTTTACTTTTTAAACTTTATAACATTACATTATTTGTTTCAAGAATAATAAGAATATGGCGCGCATTTAAAGGCATTAAGAGAATTTGCATGGCAACAGTTACTATGGTTACCTTATTGGGTAACCATGACAACAAACGTTATAATTTTCCATGTATAGTATTGCAAGCACACTGGTAATGTTTTGTTTCCTATAACAAATATACAGTAGCTACTAATCTTACATTCATTTGCATATATTGAAATTTTAATACATAATGTCATAAGTTGGATCAGCATAAAATTTGCATATATCACAAAAAAAGAAAGAGATATTAGATACAACGATACGGATTATTTATATGCATAGAATAATAATATCTAAGTTAAGCACAAAAGCTATTTTTAACGAGTCCTCCTGCATACACATGTGCATATGTATGAATATGCATGCGCACGAAAGGTGAACATGATTACTGTTAATATTATTACATGTACATACATTCACTGTATAACGTCTTAGAGACCGAGACAAATCCCACCTTTCTCGATTATTTACAAATAACAACAGAATACTTAACTATCAGGGCCATTGGCACTTGTAATTCTACCGTTTAGAAAAAGTAATATCTATCCAAGCCATATGTATTTAGGAATATACCCATATCTATACCATATGTCTTCTAAATAACAGATACCTGTACTGGAAAACTGGTGTTTCACCTGCACACAACTCCCATTACTTAGGAGAAATACGGTATAGATACGCGGTTCATGGACCTTTCCTATAGCACCACTATGAATAAGAGAAGAATCTTAGTTACATTCATTATTCACGTTACAACTTGCAAATGCTTTGATCAAACGAGGGTTCATTCAAAATATTCTTATGTAACACAACATTCAAATGTGCAAATGGTGAACACATCTCATATGCTTTGCAGTGCCACAAAATTGTTGTTTTGCAGCCACACACATTATGCCTTAGTGACTTTACGCGTAAATAATCTTAGCTAACCGCACTTTCAATGTTGTGCACAAAGAACCTCTAAGAAGAACGCTCCCAAACTAAGAAATAACGTCTCGAGTTAATCATTCACTACATGCTAAATGCCTGAAGGAACACGAAATATGTGATGGTTTTGGGAAACCAACTATAAAACTATACAAAACCCAGTAATTTTCAATTGACCACAATTCTTATACCCGATACCTTACGTATGCTTGACCATATGTGCAAATGTGGAACTGGCAACATTTACCAATGAAACGCTTAGGTGTACAATATAAGGAAAATATTTTACAGGAGGCAAAATGACAACGGTTCCAATACTTACAGAAGGTCATATTCCTTTTCCAATACCAACACAGTTGATTGTTTACGTGAGCTAATCCCCAAATCCAGTAATTCAATTATTTAGAATAATTTGTACTGTTACTTCATATCATAGTTAATGGAATTGAAGGAATAGTAAGGAACGATAATTGACATACTGCCTGTTATAATATAAGGAATAGTGCATTAGTTAAAACCCATGTGAAAGCTTAACGTGACCACAATACATTTATCTGCATGAAAAGTATTGTCTAAGACACCTGAGTTTCCTAGTTTGGATGCGTATGACATGTTTACAAAGGGAATACGGTATTTCTATTTTGTACGGATGTAAACGTTTACATTTGAACGTTTCCTTGAAAACTGAGAAAAGGTTTATAAATTTTGCTTCGTTAACAATTGCGTTTAATTTTATTATTATTTTTTTACAGTTATAAAAAATATGGTTAAATTTAAAGCAGTTTTATGTTGTATAAAAGTCTTATGAAAATTACACCTCTAACCGTTGTTATTGCCAACTCGTTGCCCCTGACAACCGGCGTTTTGTTGCTATTGACGACAGCAAGTGGTCACTATTTTGAAGTCACAAGTAACAATAATCACAGTTTACGACTTGGTGCAAACACTAACAAATTGCACCATCCCCACTTATGCAATGTTAAAAAATCTCTTGAAGGCCTTTTTACTTAATTATCATTGGTAATAACGTACATGTACATGGGTGGAAAGATGTGCGATTTTTTTAATCTTATTGTAAGAAATGGTCGATTTGGTAGTGGTCACACGAGGTCAGTGTTTAAGCTCTAACAGGTCGACGCGCACGTCAAACAAGTTCCGCAATTTCTTCTGCGTGTGTGACGTCGTCATCCTGTGGTGACGTCACGGCCTCCTCAGACCCAGCTGAGTTATCACTTGTGTCACTATCTCCTGCTGCGTCTGCAACTTGACTATTTGCGTCTCCTGACGTCACAGTTGTTGGTGATGACGTCATGACGCTTTCGCTTTGGTCGTTTATCGTCAGCGTTGCCATTTTTTCCACGGAAACCTCTGACGTCACAACATGGCTGACCACTATTGGGGTAAGTTTTTGACTTTCTGAGGATGCACTGAATAAAGCTGTAAAATAATACATCAGTATCGTTTGAGTGAATCTGGGGGCACAAACTCGTAGCAAAACATCCACATAAAAACAATTCACTTATTCACTGCAACACACCTGCCCAAAAACATCAGTGCTACATATGTAGTATTCTACGGTAACACACACGACTTTATTTCTGAACCTCTTTTACTTCAGGGCCAAATCAATGTAACACATTACTTAAATATGTGAATGGTAACACTTACAAAGAATGAACGATGCTACACGTTTATTTACGATACATGAAAATTCTTTGTGTGAGCAGAAAAATGGCAAGAACTCTCACCATTTTCGTCAGTTGAACCTGGTAGCGTTAAACGGTCTTCGTTGCCCGTAGACATATCAGCCTCCCCCGTCTCTGACGCCGACGACACAAAACTGTCTGGTCGACTTGTAGGCTGCGACGTACTGTCAAGTAGAAATATTAGCGGGTCAGTTAACTAACAGTAAGTGCAGGTAAGAAGCACAGGTTGTAGCAAAGGCACACAAACTATACAGAAAATATAGCATCACCAAGCTGACTTTACATCAGCAACTATTTATAACTGATATTTTCGATCTCAGACTTTTAACTGAATGGTACTAACAAATATTGGATAAGACCATGATGATTTGAATAATGTTCTTAAAATAGGCTCTGTGAAGTTAAAGAATCCGAATAGATAAATGAGAATAATTTAAACGACATTCATATTGTTGTCACCATCCCTCCTAAAATAAATGCGCAACTTAAAAAGTGAATACATGGCATACCTGAGCTGCAGGGGGGATGCGTCCTGTAACCGGGACAGCTGTTCTGTCGTTAGTTTTAACTGTTGTTGTAGCCGTTCCTGTTCCTCCTCCCGACGGTTTATCACTTCCTGTAAACACACAAGTACGAATTTAATATATCCACCTTACCAGGAGCACAACATGAGCCATTGTGCACGAAATCAACACCTCTTGAAAAATACCCTAAGACGATAATTTTTTCATTTGTTCAACTGCCCTGCTACCTCCAGATGCAGTGGAATCTGTCTTGGACGGCACCCGACTTTTGCATGACCAGAATGCTGTAAAAGGTAGCAATGCCGTTCAAGACAGATAAAATAAACATGAATGTTAAGGATTCATGTCAGGGAAAACTGCCGTAAAAAAGCAAAATTCCGCCCAAGACAGATGCCGCTCAAGACAGATTCTACAGTGGTTGTTACTATGAACTTTGTGTGCAACATACACCCCACCTCCGTCATAGTCGAGTTTGCGCTTGTTGCGACACAAGGTAAGCCCAACAATCCTTAATACAACGGATGACATCATACTTCAGAAACTGAGTGAGATGATTCGACCAATGAACCACATGGCAAGACTTACAAGTAGTTGATTAAGGTGCTGGTGAAGTCTGGAAGCTACAGTGTTGACTTGTTGGCATGGTAACGTGACGGTTAGTGCATCACTTCTGCTCGCTACTGCTGCCTGAGGTGTGACGTCACTTCCGGGAGAAGTCTCCTGCAGTCTTTCTTCCGGTGTCTCAGTGACCTCAACTGGAGGCTGCAAAATAATTCATCAACGTCAAGTCGGTTGCTCTGGTGTGAAAGTTTGAAACCGTTGCTATGATATTGAAAATCTTGCCTTTCTACACTTTAAATTTCAACAACATGGTCTTGTCAAATTGACAATTCCTCAATATTTTCCCAAAAAACAGCATCGTCTGTATTTTGCAGCCAATGACTAATACAATACAGTCAATACACAAATCACAAAATTTGTCACTGATACCTCAAGAATAGCATACAGTTAGCCAGGTTTTGGACATTTTAACGCCAGTTACACACTCTATGTCTCTACATCAACAAAATTCGTAAAATTCCTTTCTGATGAGGGTAAAAAAATTATTTTTAAGTAGTAGCACATGTGCTTGTTGAAGCAAACATTTTTTCCAGCTACATTATCTTTAGATACTCACCTCTTGGACGGTCGGTTGCTGCTGCTGGGCGTCCGCTCCGTTGCTATGACTACTGTGACTATGCATAGTAACGGTTGACGTCGCCGTGGCCGTGTGTAAGTTGAGTGACGCGTTCAACAATGACGTCAGCTGTGTCGCCTGATAGATCGCAGCCAATAGCAGCTCCCTGGCCTCTTTTTCACCCTCGTCTTCTGTCGCCATCTAAAAATTCAGTTTATGATTTACTTCATTTTAGTACCACTATAAAATGTTATCTGCAGAAATTAATATTCTTTAGTATACCAATTTTCTCTCGCAAAATACGTAATTTTATTTATGATAAAATTTAATTCTACTGGTTATTTTTCAAATTGTGTAGAATTTATGCACTTCAATTCTAACAATAATTTCCTAATTGCCTTTGAATTCTACGATAATTTTTGTCAGTTTTGTTGGAATAAAACAAAATCATGCCAACTTTTGATTCAAGAGTTTCACGACACAATAGTGTATTTACCTCAGCAACATGCTGGAAGTCTTGAAGCGGTACATTGAGTATCTGAGCGACGAGGTTCTGCTTCTCTTCTATCGCTTTAGTTATCAACCGATCCTTCTCAACCAGCAACTCTACAACACCAACAAGAAAATTATGTATTGTAGTTGAATCAGAAAACTCACAACACAGTTCACTGAAAAAGTATTTCAGCATTTCATGTTAAGAATTTGCACTTGTGCAGGTGCATCTCTTACATGCCTGAGATTTCAAAGGTTTTGGCGGTGGTGTGTACTCCACGTATTGTAAAAAATTGTATTTCTCAACGCACATTTCCTTATCGTTACTTTTATTCTTTATACCTTGATTGGTGAGGACAGGCTGCGCATGCTCCACCATCACCATGGTGTCCGACACCTGCACCTCTGATGGTTGTATGAGATCCGCTGATTGGTTGATGTGCAGTACTTCCGCTTGCTCCAGGTTCTCCACGCTGTCCACAGAACTTGAGGCGTGTCGCTCCAGCAAACCTCCAACACGCCTGCAAAAGTATTAATCTTATTACTTGAAACACAAATTATGGTTTGAAACCGAGCTAACTGCAACTTTTGCAATAATCAGTACGCTACAGAATAATTCCTTCGCTATTAATTGAAATGGAAGAGTTGTTGGATAATCTGCACTTTGGACAATAAATGGTTTCACTGGCAACTTTTGTGCACGGTGTAATTTACAGAATACAGGTACTTATAAGTAAAACTACATACTCCTCCTTGCTGTCTTTTCTCTGTCTGTCCATCTCCCCGTCGTCTTCTCCTTCCTCCTGTATTCTCTCTTCATCTTGCCCGGTCTCTCCCGTGCCCACCTCGTTTACGCTGCTGCTAGACCCTGCTTTGCGCACGGAGCGCTGGTGTGCCGGTTTGTCCTTTCCTTTATACGCCTCGGCTGCCTCTGTGATGTGCTTAAACCATCTGCAAACACAGAAGTACAAATTGTACATGAGTTCTTGAAATGTCTGATGCATACAAAACATAAACATCATAAACCAACAGTGCACGCACGTTCTAACAAGTTGTAGTAACATTAGAAACGGGGTTCCGGAGTATCATGCTTTTATGGGCAAAATTACTTTGGAAACAAATGTTGCGGTCCTTTCTCTAAGTGCGAAATATATTTGAGAGCCCTCATTTCCCATGTTTTGGATTTAGGTTTTCACTGGTTTAAAAGCTGGGGGAGCCTCTGGTACCCATGTTCTGAACCTTGGCTCACTCTTTACCACAAATTTAAAACTGAGGTATCTATTTTTCACCATCTCTCATAAGAACCATTATGTTCGTTTCCATTTCAATGGCATTTTACAGCACACACCATGTAGCCAGGTTTCTAATACTCCCCCACACCCCCACTTTTAGTACATTTCTATTGCAGTTGTACTCGTATATCTATACACATGTATGTAGATCACACTAAGTCAACAGGTACACTCACTATCCGTTGAGCTGAAACAGTCCTTGAGGCAGATACAGTAAAACACGCTGCACAATACCGTCTTTATTACTCGGGCAAAAAAACCCCGCCCGTTTAAATTTAACGACGACGGTAATTTTAAACAAGAGATGCTAAATAACCTGCAGACTTCCTCAACAGTGTCACACAAAAATATATAATCGACAAAATGACAAAAAGTGGCATCAGTTTTTGAAGTGGAAACTATCCTATCAGGGATAGGATCGGATATAAGGGCTATCTAACTTGACTTTTCACCATAATAGAAACACTCCAAATGCGAAATTTGACCCCGAAGTCCCTGAATTGGTTATTTTGTCAACAAATTGTTCTATTTCTTCTTATAAATTGTGGCATTGATTCGCATGTTATATCATCTACCTTTATATTCTGAAGTACCTTTATATCATTCAAAATTTCGTTATGGAATGTACCTGAGTGGCACACATAATACACACTTGTTGAGTAAAATGCGTTTTTACGATGTACTTAATGCGTCTATTATGTAACCAATACTGGACAGATTTCCCGAGTAAATCACAGGACCGACGATGTATGTGATGTTGAAAACAAAAGATAAAATTATAAAAACAATTATAAAAACACAAATAATTCATGCTGTGTGTTGGGGGGGGGGGGATTAAAAACAACTAAAATAAACACCAGTTACAAATACTATCACGACACAAAATGGGCCACTTCGTGTACGTTTGGAACTAAATACCCACGAACAATTTGGCCGGTTTGACTTCATCACCTAATTGTTCCAAATCGTAATATAATTGCTGACACCTGCCAAAACATTTACAAAACATTTATTTTATTCGCCTCAGGCGTTTTTTTACACTTTAGTAAAAGATTGATACCTGCATTGTATTTTACATGTTTAGGTTACAAAAGCCTCAGGGACAGACATTATGCAAATGTAAAATTACTTCACTGTCTGACATATCACGCATAAAATGGCGCTACAGATATGAAGTTGCAATAAGCATACAGCGTCTTTAATTATGGCTTCTCTGTTTGCAGTTCGACAGATTCTAATCATTGCCTGCTGGGTATGACGACGCAAATTGGAACGTTATACTTTCAGATATTGTTCAATAAAAGTGAAATCAAACTATCAACCAGTCTGATGTAAACCACATGTTTACATGCAGACTTCTCTGTCTATTTATTTACCGATTGAGATTCGACAGTAAGTGGCCCTCGGATTACCGATGAGCATCGAAACGAAAAATACGTCACATTGTCCAGGAACTATCACGCCACTTCTATAAAATAGAAACTACATATAATTCATTCATTCGATAGACCGACAACTGAACATGTGAAAATTTGTTAATCAAATGCAATCGCTAAATTTTCGTCAAAAGATCAGGCGCGGGCGTTTTAGCTCACTGTCTTCCTGTATCCTTCTGGGAATCAAACCCGGATCACAGAGACAGAGGTACAAAACTTTCACCAATCCGTCATGAAGACATGATGTATCTTCCTCAATTCACTCTGATTTCCCGGAATGAATCACTGCCATTTCACGATACATACTTTGACACCCTATTAGTGATGGAGTGTTTTCAAGTACTGCCATCATCTAGGTTGGATCACAACAAATCTTAACATCTTTTCACATTTTAGTTGAAGCAGAGTTCATCAGGCTAGTTCAGGTTATTTTAGACACGATCATTACATTCTGTCCCCAACTACCTGCCTCATTCACCAATAATATCCCAATCTCCTGCCATTTACCTTCTTATCAAGTAATCCCAACCACTGAACTTGTTCGTCTCCCCTTTTTGCAATGTCCTATTCCCATCCACAACTTGCACCCCTGCCCCGCAGTAACGGGACTACAAACTAGTCGTTCATCATAAACTCACTTGGCGACAGAGCTGCCACTGCGTCTGGCTTTCTCCTTCCGCTGGGACCTGTCGACACTGTGCCTCAGTTGGACTGACCCATCCACAGAACGTAAGTCCCCCATGCTGGTACTTTTGAACACGTCCTGCCTGGGCACCTTCAAACCCATTTCTTTCTCCTTCTTTGCCACTTTCTCCTGCCTCATTCTGACCTTGTCCATCAGTGTGTACTTTTGTTGCTTAGGAACGTCACTCAGTAACTTGGCAACGACGTCTGATTCCTCACCAGCCTCTACATTTGCGTCAGGAACATCTAGATCCTTGCTTGGTACTTTAGACTCTCTGTCCTTCTTCGATACCCTGTCATGCCTGTCCTTCATGAATACTTTATCAATGAACGACGCTCTGTGACTGTGTTGTTTGGAGAAAAACTCCCCATCTTCTTCATCCAGAGACCTTAGAGAGTCTTTACTTGACGCCTTTGAGTCTCTGTGCTTTCTGTCATGTTTACCTGACTTGTCTCTCATGAGAACTTTATCCATCAGACTTGTCTTACTCTTCTCTCCTCCATCACCTCCCCCATTCTCTTCCTTGGTTTCCATGGCAGCTGCTTCTAGGTTCTTGCTGGTCGCCTTGGAGTCCCTATCCTTCTTACTATGTTTACCACGTTTATCTCGCATCAGAACTTTCTCCATCAACGTCAGTTTGTTCTGCTTCTCCTTCAGAGCCTTGTCGGGCTTCCCACTTCCGGTTCCCGTCGCCATGATAACAGTTTTACGTTGCTATGTAAGTTAATTAACTATTTTGTTAATTCAAATTCACTAATGCTGCATTCTCAGTGTAATGCTGCCTGTTTGTACCAGGAAACGTTACAAACTGGTTGTCCACATTTGAGGAAATGATTGTTCCCTTTTAGCACTTGTTCACAGGATAAGGAAACATTGGGTCACGAATCCAAATATAGGTCATACTGTCACGTGACCCAAACAGGTCAAAACCTAAACGTTTCCACGACAATTTGTTTAAATCCAATAACTAATAGTCCGATCCATTAAAACCTCCTTCAAATGTCAGAAGAACACCGCAGGAAAAGACAAACTTGTTTGTGTCACGTCACTTTTTATTTAACATCGTCAACAATATTTAAATCCAAAGTTCAATTGCTTTTTTCATTCTTTTCTTTCACAGGTTGAGTCATTTAGTGTAGTACATAATGGTAGTAGCTCCTACCAGTCCCTCTTTTGTTTACTTCGATGTCTTCGAACTTTTTTTGATGGAGACCTACATTTGTATCGATAACACAGAAACACACTTTCCGTTCAACTTGCTGGTCAAATACGAACTGAGACGACTCAGCCCGTATCAGTTGCACAAAAGTTTCCACTGATAACAACTCATCATATGATGGGTTCGTGTTGTTATTTTTTAGCCTGTGTATTCCACATAATCTTTACATGTGCTTCTGATGAGTTTTATTCAAAGTTTTTACGACAGACATGTATTCTATCACTGTATCAACATCATGTCATTCAATCGCTTTAGAAGCAAGAGGTCAGCTCAATATACGATAAATCAATCAATAATCGATTCAATAGTCTGTTGATTTGTGGCCACTTACGTTTTTACAAACGTCTTCAAGATGTGTGAGCATCATTACTGTACATACGTAATCATAATAGTACAGTGCTCGTCATATCCAATAAAGTCTAAATCTCTAACATACAACGCCAAATTTCCGACGTCATCCAGAAACAACGTCACGATGTGTGTTTTTGTAGTGATTCCATCTGACAAACGGCCATAAACGGTCCTGTTGAATTTAAACGAATCCGAATAAAACTGAACTGATTCTCATTACACCAATGTTGCTTTCACTTTATTGTTGTGACGTTCACTCAACTCTGGTTACACTGTGTCTACATCACTGTACTTTAAATTCCATACGGCGGTCACTATGAACAATTTCTAAACAGTGTAAACAAGTTGTTAACTGTGCCACATTACCATCCGTCCTGTGTTATATGTCTATTACATTCACTAACATTGAGCTCTAGCCTCTCCATAATAAAACATACAACTTATTGACGTCTTCCATGTACTCAATAGCATTATTTATTCCACCAACTTTTGCACTGACTCCAGTGTAAGAATCAATCTAGGAAACTCCAGGGGAAGATGTGGTCTGTTTCATGCTCTGTGAAAAAGTCAACTTTACAATAGTAAAACTCTGTGGAGTTCACTCTTACATTAGGCCTACATAGAATTTAGTGAGGTAGCCAAATCCCTTTTTTATCCAACTAAATATTGATAAACCTGATTTATCCACCCCACTGAAGCACTGATTTCTTTCTCAAAACTTTTCTGAAGATTTTATTTGTGTGGTTTTATATTTCTCCACGAGCATTCCTCTATTGTTATGTTTTTAAGTGCAAAGATCTTGTTATTTCAATTCGTCATCAAAGTTCAAATACATCCCACTTCGAAAACAAATCCAAATATTTTCAAATCAGATGATGTTAAATTCTCCTTAAAACCTTGAATCATTGAAAAACCCCGTAGACCACATCAAAGTTGTACATCTTAAAATCTAACCGGTCCCCAGCAAGTTCTATTTGGTGCAACAGTTCCTTATTTGAGCAGAACAAATCATTTCGTTTTTTCATGATCAAGTTTAATCCTTTTTAATTCCACTATATTTTGAACCCTGCTTAAGGCTTGTAAGAGAACTCGGTAAGGTAATGTTGTGCGGTGTATAAGGTAATGCTGCTGTGTGTGTATATACACTCACACATACAATGTATATTTCGGTCGCTACGCCCAATCACACACAGATATACATACATGTAACAGTGTAATACAGACAGGACAGCAGCCAACCAGCACCACGTAACATCTCTCACGATACAAGGTCGTGTAAAAGTTCAACCTTGTAATGAATTGATGTAGTAAGAATTATCCCCTATTATCGCTATTATCCGGTCAAAATTACAACTAAATCCTACGTAAGGTAAAACAAGAGTTACCACATCTCATACTGCACAGCCTATTCTTCAGTTTGAGTGAACCTTCCATGGTACTGTTCGGGTGTACCGAAAGGTAAAATGTTATTTTGTGCAGCAATACCTCAGTCCATACTAATTGTCTGTCGAAGACAGAGCATGTGGTCCCCGGCCTAAAAAACGCCGATTCTGAAAACGACGATAACCATCAAAATAGAAATCGTGAATGCCGAAACGAAACGAAAATAACGAAATGAAACGAAAATAACGAAACGAAACAAAAATACCGTGTTCGACAGACTTGTAGTTGAACAACTACTTTTCATTTTAATGTTTATTCTGCTACTTTGCAAAGACTAATAATTATGATGTCTTGTTTGAACCATCTGAATCTTTCATATTGGTTTCTAGTTTAATTATATGGCTGGGCCTTTTAAATTACAAGATTCTCAATATGGTGTTGTGAGAACGGTTAAAAACAGAGATCTTCTCTACCCCCTAAAGTGTTACTGATGTGCCTCATCACTTTAATGGGAGGAGGAGGATTGTAGTGTAGTGGTTGTGTGCCTGGTCAGCATTAAGGGGAGTTCCCCGGTCTTCACATGGTATATTAGTGCAGTGGATACATGTTATACGCACTGTAACGTGAAGAGACCTGTCCCTGTATGTTTACACTGTACAGTACGAACACCTATCTGTTTACTCTACACATGGTCATTACCCCTCCATGTGTGCACACAAACACTGTCAGGATCCTACAGGCTTTTGTCAAGACGTACATAGATTGATACAGACACATGCTGCTCTGATGTGTTCAAACCTACTGTATCAGAGAGGATACACGGAAAAGGATGACCATAAAAGTAGTACAACTGCTGCTCTCATGGTGTTCTCAACATGATCACTTTTCTAACGTTTCGTGCAAGAGTGATAAATACAAATGTAATGTAACTGGCAATAGCGGATCCACACTTTTGCACTTGCGGTGGTCATCCTTCATTTTCAAACCACCCCCCCCCCCAAGCTGCAATTTCACTTGGAGGTGCTAAGGGACTGGGCATCCAGGACCTTTTCCCTTACAGGGTTTCACATCAAAATGTGTGTATGCACCCTACGTGTGCATGTGAATATTCATGGTCCGAACTACTAGGCTGCCTGACAAAACTAAACATCACCTTTCACCTATGTAGTTGATATACACAACCTTTTTGGTAGGCTAAATGTAAATTTATATGCCAGCCCCCACACATGCACCTCTATGCATGTTCAGCTTGAAATGGTTTACTTTTCATTTACTTTTATTTATCCAACCCCAACGTTTATTCCATGATTAATCCCCCAACTGCCCATGCACGTTTTAATGCAGAGTAAACCGTTTGATTTATTGCGCACACAAAAGTTCCACTCTACATGCGAAAAACAAACCAACGATACAATAAAACGTCCCTTAGAAGTTTGGTTAGGCCAAACTTTTGTTATATGTAACTTGTTGGATTACTTTTCTCGCCGATATGATAAATTCGGAATTCCACTAAAATTTCTGTCATTACATAAAACACTTTTTTCAGTATTTTGGTAATAACTTGCACTTTCTTTTCTGAGACCAGCGTGCAATCACTTTAGGAACCACTGGCAATCCTGTTTTGGACTTCGGATGATTCTGTCGCTGGATTTTTAAAGCCAGGAAAACTTGCCGTATCGCTCCTTCGAATTTTGATATAAATGTGACATAAATAGTAAATTTACCCTTTTTTCTCTCAATGCAATGTTATCAAATAAATTAAAATTGTCTGGCCTGAAAAAGTTTAGTAATTATAGACGACATCTCCACCAGCCTTTACTGTACATGTTCATCCGTGATTGTTCAACCCTAACCGATCCAAGTTCCCAAACTTTTTTTCTTTTCGTGCAGCAAAATATTCATAGATTTACTTTGGTAACCTCCCTTCAATTTTGGCAACTCATCTATGCGAACGTATTGGGTGGTGTGTCTCGTATTTAAATTTGTCAGTGATCTTGTCCGGTATTGCGTATCACTGAAGGAATTTTACTCGGACCTATTGAAATTTCCTGTGTATACGTGTTCCTTTCAAGATTGGTCGGTTAACTCGAACTCCTACTTATCTCGAACTTTTTGTAGTTTCCTTGAGGTTCGAGAGTTAAGTGGCATGCACTGATAACTTACTGAAGAACATTGCTTAAACATTTGACAGACCGACAATGCTAATCACTGGACCTTACACATTTAACTTGATTTAACCATACACTGCACTTTATTCTGAGTTGCTACCAAATATGTACCTGAGAAATAAATATCTCAGTCCTATCATGAAGACGAGATGCTACACGGTCTCTCTCTAAATATACGATGCAAGCTATATTTTGATCTTTACCTCAGTTGAACTTTGGCACCTGAAATTGTCCTTTTTTCAACCTAAATTTATTTATGTACATGCAACTCTTTAAACATGATAAGTAGAAGGTGGTTTCAAAATACCTTCCTTCCACTAATTTATGTAACTTATTTGGCCCGATGAACTGCACTTTGTAACAAACATAATTATAGGCTACCGTCCAACAGTGTTTCTTTTTCCTTTAAAGCAATAGGCCTTTTATTGGGCAATTGGATGCATGACCAAATTTTTCCCTACCAAATTAACTTTTATGACCCGTGTCAAAGACCTTTACTTGCTCTAATGAAAAGTTTTCTTATTTTAACCGAGGAAATTAAATGGTAACGCATTTAATAACCCTCTTTAATCATCTTCCTGAAAGATGCTGTGAATGACTTTTTCCACAATTGACCTTTTCCCGCAAACTTATTTTTTTCGTAGATCATAAATGTACGAAATATTAAATGATATTTGATCTGAAGGCCACGCAACATTTAACAAATCCACATTTTACACAGAAGTAAACAACATGTGTAAACAAGTAAATAATAATAAGCAAACAAGTAAACAAAAATAAGTTGACGTGTAAACAGAGATGATGTAGCCTATTGTGCAACCCGTCATATCAAATTCTTTAATATCGACCGTCCCGACAACTAATGACTTTTTCTTTGAAGCAAAGAGATCTTTCTGAAGCCATGACTAAATTTTCCCCTCCATTTAAATGTTATCAAATTGCTACCTGATTCGATGTCTAAATATTCAGGATTGGAGTGTCCATTAAGAGCCATTAAGTAGCCAAACATAAACCTTTATTGAAGTAATACCATAAATCCCCATTTAAAGCCTCTAAAATTTTCGGTAAGCACCTATTTTTGCGGATTTACAGTATGGTGACTTGAATACTGGACTGAATCTGTGATACATACTTTTGCACATCTCACATTTTGTGACTAGAAAGTTTGAGAAAAATAAACTTACTTTTTCTTGCCCTCAAGAGATGGCGCGACGAGCTCGTAGATCTGAGGTCCAACATCTGACGTACTGACTAGAAAAAACGCTCGTCGGTCTGAAAATATAAGAAAGTAAAAATAGGTCCATGGGACCTGTACTGATTTACTGTACTGTACTGGATATCTTGTCAACAATGCAATAAATCACTTCAAGGGCATTGAGAATTCTGAGTAAAGTAAAACTTCTCATTA
>JBCAUI010191972.1:0-17134 GCA_038406195.1 Haplosyllis anthogorgicola
TTCAAATCATTCCGAAACAATTTGAAGTAACATCATACATCACTTAAAGTGACCTGACATTCTCCCTGCAGACCTTCATCGCTTTCACATAACTTTCTACCAACCCACCAGAAACTAAGACAAACGAAATATGTGTACTCATCCAGAAACTGCACTATATGAAATTTGAACATTAGATTTGGAATTTACCAATCTAATGTACCTACTACATATGTGAACAGTAGGTATACACAAATCCCTCCCTAAATCTCCATTTATAATTGGGGGCGAAAGACCCATTTGGCGGGAACAACAATATATCTAGTTGTCTCTGTGTATGTCTGTCTGTCTGTCTATTCCCTCTCTGTCTGTCTTGTCTAAATTATGTGTCCAACACCTACATCACCAAACCCAAGCGCTGGGAGCTGTCACATGCTCAACCTCTCAGGGACGTCTGTCTGTCTCTGTGTGTGTGTGTCTCTCTCTCCCACTCTCTCTCTCTCTCTCTCTCTCTGTTAAGTATTATCTATTCATCTAGGTTACACCCTTGACAAATTTGAACGTGAGAGTGACGTTTCCTCACATAACAATAAAGCCTAACGTGAGGAGCCTTTAAGAGAGACAGACATTTACAGCGGAGGCCACTTTATATTGGTTGTATTGAATGATTCTGTCTGGACAGTTTTATGGATCCCCGTGTTATAGTGTTACCTCGTCCAATAGAATGCTCCGTTACAATGTTACTGTGTCCAATATGTTCAAGTGCTACATGTAATCTAATAGCTGATTGGTTAGGGCTCCGATTGGTTGCGGAATATCGGAATGACCAAGTTGTATTTTACCAAATAAGGATTTGTACTCAAAATATTAACTTTAATAAGGGTGAATAACGTTAACAGTTTAAATGTTCTGAGCGTAATCTGTTGGTAATCATAGAACATCTGTTGTGTCTGGAAACATAATTTAAAGATTATTGAAAAACGAAAGGTTGGATATGATTAAATATGAGTGCCGAGTTACCACATTGATCCTATTATCTTGATGTTGAGTCAAACATCGAACATTTAACAAATTAAAGGGTTACTAACAGAGTAATTGCTACCTTCACAAAAAAATACAACACAAATTTTGTTGCCATGACCATTGAAAATATGACGTCATAATCTGCAGAAACGTAACGTCACCGAGTGTCTGGATTCGTCAAAATAGCACAAACTAATAACTTATCTACCTGTTACTCAGGTAGCAAATATAGATCAAACATTCCATAATTTCACTGCCCATGTGGAGTGTGTGGGATTCGGTCGGATATTCGAATATTCCTTCGGCACGCGGTTCAACACACTGCTGTGAACCCTGTTCACTGACTTCTAGAAGCTGTCACTATGTTAGATTAAGAATCGAGTACTTTATCCGGTTTTTGGGATTCCTGAAGGGTCAGTGTTTTGAACACTAGCCTTGAAGCTGTCACTATGTAAGATTGCTGTGGAGAGAGACTTGTGTGGCTTGAAGCCCTTTCTCTCTGTGTTTCTGTGTGTTGAGCCTTCCAACCGTAAACCTCTACAAATTGATAAAGTGTCGAACAGCAATGTTTCACACTGGAATGGATTCTTTTAGTTGTAGTATCCTTGGTGTCGCCTTTAGACTCGTAGATTAATTGTGTGTGTAGTGAAAACTGTCGCAACTACAGTACTTCGAAACCGGATTACATTGCATGGTCAGGATTTTCAAAATACGGCGATCTTAAAGGAAAGATAAAAATTGAACTTGGTTCCTGAAAAGCCAAACTGTTGATGAAAATAGATAAAATTAATGTTTTTCACAATTGATATCAATGGATTGACTTCCGACAGCTTCAAGACTGCTGTATTTTGCAGTGCATAAAGTGTTCCATGTGCTACATGAGTTTTTTGGTTGTTTTTTTTCTTTTTCAAAATCCCGACTTCAAAGTACGACGGGTAATGTAATTCAAACAATTAAATAGAAAAAGTCTAAGGCCAGACTTTTTTTATTTGTTGGATTACGTTTCCCGCCGCTCTCAAAAATCAAGAAATCAAAAAATAAACAAAAACAAATCAGAGCCCAAATAATACAAAATCATAACTTTCCGTCACTGCAACAAACATCGTTTGGAAAAATTGTTCATCAATTTTGTGAATTTTAATCAAAATTGCAAAAATGTTTACAGCAAAGTCTTCTTTTTTTTTCCGATCGCCGCTCTGAAAAAATTCTCCCAATGATACGTAATCCAACAAATAAAAAATTCTGGCCTTACAGAACAAAAAACCCCACATTTTATACTAAAACGAACCTGTGTTTTACAATCACCTGTTATTTACGACCATATATAATGGTCGTCCCAGAGAGGTGGTTGTAGGTGACAGGTTTTACTGTAAAGCAGTTCTAGAATGAAAACTGTAACTGAAGTAAATCGTCACAAACGAAAACAATGTCGAATAATAAAAGTGCCTAACAAAAATATATCAACTCCTTTATTTAAAAATGTTTAATTTTGTCTCTTTGTAGGTGAGTACATCTTCTTACAACATAAGGAAGAATAATTGGGTCAGATAAGTAATTTTATGTTCTTTGGGGACTCTTACAGCTCGTTTTCATAAACTTAACGCCCATCCTATAACTCAGCACTGTGTGTTAAGAGTCTAACGGAGGTGGACCTGCGTTGGACTCTTAATAAATAGTGTGCATCAAGAGATGTGTGTTAAGGTACCCATTTCTTGGAATTTCATGTGCATTAAAGTTTATGAAAACAGACGATGAAAGCACGCTCAGGGGTGCGTTAAGGTTTATGAAAACGAACTGTTAATGTTTCGCTTCTATGTGTGTTGGAAAAGGAAATACCTATGTGTTGTCACCACTTCACAGGGAATTTTTTTTTCTGAATTGATTGATGCTTCCTTTATGTTAAATTGACAAAAGAATGTTTCTATTTGAGCTATAAAAACTAGGTCACTCTCCCTGTTGTTAAACCATTAGTAAAAATTGGGTCAGAAACTAGGATTTATGGGTCATTAGTGATGTATCTCACTTTTTTATGATAAGGAAACCATTGGTGTACGAATTGCTTTCGAATACCGTTTGGGTATTGTGTCATAAATGACGAAATTGGATCACAGTTGAAATTGGATCATAATTACTATTGCCTCGCTATTTTCTGACCCAAAATCCTAATTTATGACCTAATTATTAAACAAATAATTAGGTCATAAATAAAGATTTTGGGTCATAAAATAGACAGAAGATGTTTGTCAGTGTGTTGAGTAGTCTTAAATAGCAATGCATTTTTTATCATGAAAAGGGAATCTAGTTCTGTAGTTTCATTCCATCAAATGATTGTGAATCTGTTCACGCTAAAACACCGATGGAGACGTCAGTTCTGTAGCACGAGGCCAGAAGGCCGTGTGAAGGCTTATCTAATGGAAATGTTTTAACACAAAAACGAGTCCGCAATTGCTTGATTGTTGGTCTATCAAATAACAACATATTTCCGTGACATTGACGAAGTTTCCGTTAGCTGGAACTATTCCTAAATACCGTACGGGTTGATGGAACGCATTTGGAAGAAGGCAAACACTCCTTTACACACAACGATTTATTATACAAGTGTGTTCTCTTCAGCTGCTGGTAACATACTGAGAGCTGCTGGGTTGGTGGTCAGCTATAATGCTGCCTGTTATATCATGAACTAATTGAGTAGCTACAACACAGGGATTGTGCTTGCGTGTTCCAATAGAGTTCTACGTGCATGCAGAACATTTACTGAGATTTTCAATGAAGGGAAATTTAGATTAATATTACAACAGACATAACAGTCATGGAAACATCAATGTAACTCAACAACATAAACAAGATCTTTTCGTTTCGTCTCCTGCTGTTAGTTTCCGTTTTGACCAGAAATGTCAGTTTTGACTCCATGGGTCACTTAGCAGGGGCAGATCCAGGATTTTCCGTTGGTGGGGGGGGGGCGCCCGGCCTGTTGGGGGGTGCCACTCCATTTTCGCCCAAAATTTAGCGGAAAGCGCATGAAAACTAAGAAATTTTGGTCCATGGGGGGGGGGCGCATGCCAGCGGCGCCCCCCTTAGATCCGCCATTACTTAGTCGCACTGAATTTCATTCGATATACAGTAAAGTGTGTATCTGTGTGTGTCTAGGATTTTAATGTACACTGGTAGGAAATTATTTATTTTCCCAGCTCCGTTGTTTCCAAAACAAACCTTTTATGGTGTTTTGTGAATCGCGTCGTTTGTGAAACCGTCACGATTCTGCAGATAACAATGTCTCATCCTGATCACCCTCTTAATGCCCTTTTTATCGCCCATTCATCCAGTCATCATCCACTTCCAGAATCATCCTCTTCCTGCCCGGACTGGATTGTGAATGGACAATGTCTTTTCGATTTTCCTGCCATTATTCTTGTCTTTTCGTGAGATATACTTTATTTTGAGACAAATCTTTCGCTTAGACCAGCGAGCACACATCTTTCAACGAAAGAAGGTCCAGTCCCACCTACCATGTATTATAGCTGACCTGTCTGGACAGCAGACTGTAAACAAGAAGTTGCATGTGCTTTTTACCCCTATCACCAGTCCAGTCAATTCATAAATTAGGTCATATGGGACCAATTATCATGATTAAAAGTGAGTAAACATGGCTATTTGCCAGACCTAAATTTGGTAGAATTTGATTGGTCTCCAGACTATCTTCCGTTCTTTCTTTTGGTTGTCTGGAGCCACCACTGTTGCGTTTTAGGTCAAATATTTGCCCTTTAGTCGTTGGAATTACATTTCCCGTCGCTTCCGAAAATCGAGAATTGTAAAACAAAATCCCAGAAAACAATTGAATCAGAGCCTAAATAACACATATCGTAACTTTCCGCTGTCGCGTCAGACATCATTTGGAAAAATTATGTGTCAACTTTGCTGTTCATTTTGAACATGAAAATTCACAAAGTCAATTTTTCTTTCTTTCTTTCTTTTTTGTTATTTTCAATCGCTGCTTTCCAAAATTTCGAACTTTTCTGCAATGGCTGCCAGGAACACAAATGTAATTTCTCTTGGGTACATAGTGCCTCAATGCCTTACCCCTGAATCCATCGGCAAGATATACGGTTCCGATGCATTTTTCTAGAACAAAACTGCTGTTCGCAGAAAAAACCTCGACGCTTGTAAGCACAGATAGCCGCGTTGGAAGCAGTTTTAGTGCGGAATTATCTGATACAGACAGTTTATTGTGGCGATGTAAAAACAAACAATTCTGTAACAAAGTTTGTGAAGCCAAGATTATTGATCCTCATGCTTATTGGCATTGAGGGTCTATGTGTTCAAGGAAAACTAGATTTGTGTTCCTGGCAGCCATTGCAGAAAAGTTGACCAGGACCCCAACCCCTACCCCCCGCAACCCGCCACCCCCACCCCACACCTCTCCGGACTGGGGAAAATGCATTTCTTGGCATTTCAGACTATTCTGTGAAAAGTCTAAATATGGCATGAGGGTCTGTGCACCGATAGGTCATCTCTCGTTTGTTCTTTGTAACCGCAGTTATCGAATATTCGGTTATTAATTGCGGTTTCTAACTTCCCAGCCAGGAACTCGCCAGAAAACTCACCCAACCTTTGTGCAAGTCAACCTACAAAAACCAACCTATCACGACAAACTCATCACATGATCACTTTAAACTCTGCGTAGATCTGAAGCAACAACTGATACTTTATTCACGTAGCACTTGTGCCAATTTTACACCTTACTGTGAAAGTTTACACCAGAGAACTCTCCCAGTTTATTACTCCCAGTCATTCCTTTGAGGGGAAAGGGGCAGACATGGATTGCTGGTCTTTCCCCCAATGTGCCTACATTGGTCTTTGTCGGTCCCAATTTGACACCTTTGTTAGTCGGATATGTAAATTCCCTGGCGTGACCTGACCAAGAAACGAACCCATGACCTTTGGATCAGAGGTCTGAAGCGTCACCGAGTTTTGTTTTCCGGGTTTTACATGTTAAACAGCTGACTCGATCAAACTCAGCTGAACAGGAAATAAGGGCTATGTGCAGAGTGTAAACAAAGGCACGTGTACTGGGAGAATGTAAACAAACACACGTGGTGATCAGACAGAAGCACGTGTTGCGTTTGATCTTTCAGGAGGTCTCTGATTGGTTCACTGCTTCTAATTACCCTACAGGGTAAAATAGATAAGCACTGTATTAGTGAAGTTAACCCTATTTTACTGGCCAAGCCTTGTGTAGTGAACAACATTAAGATTACAAAAACACCAGATGTGACCTTTGGCAGGGTTCGCATTAGCACTCGCCCGCGCACCCGTGGCTGGTCGATTTTAGCTCCGGGCGAGTGGATTTTGTAAAGTACCTGCCTGAATGGGCTAGTGGACATTTCAGATTACCACGCCTCTTGGGGAATTTCAATGACACACTCATATAATCATTTTATCAACTGGACAACTCAAATCTGGATGTGTACTTTCTTGTCTTGTATTCTGTTAAATATGTACATGCAACAATTCTTAAACTCAAACACAAAATGGCTAAAATTTCCACCATTTTGTTATTTTTTGCTCATGGTCATTTGCGAAACCTCGATCCACCCAGGCGAGTGAAATTTTTTCCGGGCAAGTAACTTTCCAAGCCTACTCGCCCGGACTGTCAAGTGGAATTAAATTCTTAGTGTGACCCCTGTCTTTGGGATCACCGCACGCAAGCAAGAAAGAGTGCAGGCAAGAGATCTATCCTGGCTTTAAAACCCGTGGGGACGGTCACACGAAGTCCAAAACAGGGGTAACCAGTGGCCTCACCAATGGACCCTGGTGCAACAAAATTGAATTTTTTTTTGCAAAAACAAAACCATGGGCTTGTTTTGAGTTTAGACTTCACAGTTCTTGAAGCAGATCCAGAATTTCTCCCTGGAGAGGGCGCCGCGGCGCTTCATTGAAGAGAACGCCCTGTAATAATTTTCCACAAAATACCATAAGAATCAAGCAACAAATTGTGTGCAGATGAGTCCAGACTCAAAGCGCAGCAGATACATGTTATCCGCGCACTCACGACACTTTGCCAATCTGCCGCTTACAGGCTCACTGAACGGACAGGGGTGAGAACAGTTCACGGTTTAGATAATAAAGTATTCGATCATCATGTACTACAATAGATTTTTTTGTTGTAAGTTAGGAATACGAGCAATGTCAAAAGGAATCTGGCGATTTCTTCTCGGAATTTCAATTCATAAGAGACATGTACGCGTTGACGTAAACAAAAACGTGTAACTACAACTCACTAATAATTCTGCCTGTAAATATCCCCGAAAGTTGATTGCAATCACAGCTCACTGGTCTCCATGGTGATCTGGTTATTTCGCCTTGACAACATGTAATGCGTAATATGCGTTGCTATGGGGACTGACCTTGTCTCTAATCATAATAGAGAGTTTAAGTTACACGTTCTTCTCCGTCCAATACGTGTACGTTTAAAATAATGACGTTTTAAATAATAATGTTAAGTTGTGAAAATTTGTTATCTGAGAAATCACTAGATTCCACTCATCCGCGAACTTAACGCCGCCGAGTAACTCGTTTGCCGCTGAGGTGGAATCTGGTGATTTTAGAATTATACTGAGACTTACAAGTTCATGCAAAAAGGTGCAACTCAAACACTTTTATCATATCTGTTGTCATGGTAAATTAGCTGGTTACTATGGTAAAAAGGCCAGAGAATTTTGTTGTATCTGATGTTCTGTGCTACGTTACATCTCACTCATCCGCTGCCAGATCGTCCTCGTACAAAAAACCCTTAACCTATGGGGTGTTCTGTAATAACATGAAGGGCCTCATGATTCCTCCTCCCTTTCTCTCTTTTTTTCTTTCTTTTTCCTTAAAGTTTTTGTTGACTGAAGTCCTATTTTTGGGCCATTGCATTGGCGGATCTAGGGGGCGCCACCGGCACGCCCCCCATACGGCCTGAATTTTCCTCATTTTCATGTGCTTTCCACGAAATTTTGGGTGAAAATAGAGGTGGCACCCCCAACAGGCCGGACGCCCCCCAATCCTGGATCCGCCCCTGCACTGGTACCCTCTGTTTCGGACTTGGGGTGACTCTGCCCATGGGATTGGCACTCGCTTTCAGTTCAGTAGGAATCAAGTTTCCAGCCAGCATTCCAGTCAGACACCAATATAGCAGATTAGACAAAAAAGAGATGCCATACAGTACAGAGATATTTTCATTGAGAAAACTGATGACAGGAAAAAGAAATCTTTTTTTGCGTGTAGGAATCGCTTGAGAATAATCAGGCTAATGTAGCTATTAGGGAGGTTGAGTTACACGTTTACGTCACTTCAATAATAGAGAGGTTAAGTTACCCGTTTTACGCCTACGTGTGCGTGTAAAACAAATTCCAAAATCACCAGATTTCACCTCAGTGGTGAACGTAATGCCAGCAAGTAGCTCAGCGGCATTACGTTCACCGCTGAGGTGGAATCTGGTGATTTTTTTGTGTATTTGCTTAACTTAGTGTAATTGGTTAACACTTCACTATTTTAAACTTACACGTACACGTTGGCGTAAAACGGGTAACTTAACCTCTCTTTTTCCTGACAAGCATCGAGAAATCACTAGATTCCACATCAATATTATAACATCAGGTGAATTTTCTCGGAAGGGTTGTTACTTTACATGATAATCGAATGTTTGTGCGATAGCCTGTCTATCGAGTAATTTTAGGGGATTTTTTTTCATTTTATGTTCTTTAATTATTTTTATTTTGACACAAAATGACGTCATAATTTCTTCACAACGCGACGTGACAACCTAAACACCAATTTTCCGATTTATTTTTAAGTTTCTATTTTAGTAAAACGAAATGTTTTCACAGAGGATCACTCAGTCTTATCAAATTTTGTGCGACAGACAAAAAGAAACCAGAGCATTGGCGGATCCAGGGGACATGGGAAGGGCCCCCCCCCCTTACGGCCGGGTCCGGGCCCGCAGAGTGTTCATACATGATGGAGAGACACGTGTAACTGGACCTCGCTAATGTAAGGAGACATGACGTAACGTGTTCAGTGAAACCGCCCTGGGGGGGGGGCAGCAGTGGGGGAGCGGGAGAGGGGGGGGGCGCAGCTGTAAGGTACAGGACAGGTATTACTAATTCATTACATCAGATTCACTACATCACATCTGAGAATCCCAGGAAAAAGGTGAAGTGAAAAACCTTAATAAGGGATTCTTGAAGGCTGACGTGCCTTGTGAAAGCATGGACAGATACATGGGACTAACAGCTCGTTTTCATAAACTGAACGCCCATCCTTTAACGCAACAACAAGCGTTAAATGTTGTATGTTGCTTTATTACAGAATACTGGTCTGGTAGCGTTAACCAACATAACGCTACATTTTTGTTGCGTTATGGATGTGCATTAACTTTATGAAAACAAGCTGATTGTAGCATTAGGCAATAAAAAGAGGGCTATCTTATTTAGAGCGAATACGGTAATTGCATATTACCAATTTACCATTGATTACACACACACAGCACACACACACGCACATGCATGCATTTCATGCAACACGTTTCAGCTTGTAAGGCCTCCAGAAACGTTTAATATTTTATCAGTAGTTGTGGCCGCACGCACGCACATAAACACGCCCGCACACCCTGCCTGCAGGAACATTTAATGTTTATCACTATTTGCGGCTGCACGTTCAGAAGTGAAGACCTTCCTGCAGATTTGTCGCCGTGTTTACTTCTACTTCCTTCCGCTGATTCTGCAGGAGGCACTTGTAGGCAGATGCAGCTGCACGTTTAACCCTACCACTTCAGATCACAACTAAAAACAAAGTGGATTTAAATAAAGAAGTTGAAGGGTTTGCACCAGTCTAAATTGCTGACTGTAGTAAGGCTGAGCAGATGTACTGCACTATTTCCTAGTATTTAGCTGCTAGACACTAGGAAACAGCACAACCCATGCAGAATAAAGTTGAGTGTCCTAGCTGACGTTGTGACGTTGTGACGTCATATTGTCAAGGAACTGTGACGTCATTTTTACCAAAGTAGAAACTAATTTTTTCATTGGGCAGACCTGCAATTAAACAACTGCAAACTGGTTTATTTTGTTGTATATGTAGGCTAACATTTTACGGCAACCCACAATGTCACAATGCAGCACGCAGAGTTAACATTAAAATGAGTTTGGAATTATTCAATTGCCGATCTATCAAATTAAAACATCACGTTACGTCATAACGTAACGTTGTAACTATTGATGTGACGAGGTAATATTTTATTTGTCTCATGTTTTCTTTTTTGGGGATGGCTGTCAGTTTTTAAGCTGAAGACCACTTTCTTATCGAATTTCATCCGCTGGAAATTAAATGCCAGAAAAGCCCAATAAAAAAAAAAGCTGTTATTTTGATAGAAGCAGCTGAAGAGTTAAAGCTGTAAGACGGATAGACGGGTGTGCGACGAATTGATCAATAAGCATTTGTAGACGTGTAGGCTTACTGTACAGACGTGCGTGTGTGCAGGGGTGCGTGCAGACCGAGATAGAGGCATTTATAAATGCGTCAGCTTACTGTACAGACATTCTTTAGGATTAATACACCAGAGGTGCGTGCGTGCTAGTACGCGTGCACTCTATAGGATTAAGACATGAGGATATGAGTTACAAGGAATAATATTGTTGAGGTAAGGTCCACTTAGATATGTTGTACTTTTAGGCCAGTGGCAGTAATCAAAGGCTTTACCCCCGCCAGGGAACTCGCCCAAGTGAGATTGAAACAAGGCCAACTCGGGCCTGCTGCTCGTTAATCCTGTCCCTCCCAGCATTTGCTGGTACCAATTTTACACCTTGGTGTGTTGAGGTTGTGATTTACCGAGATTTGCACAACATCTCTACCGGGATTCGAACTCTGTCACCTGTTCAACGGGAGAGATTCAACCGTTCTTGTTCTGAGATATTTGAGCCTCATGCCTGATAGAGGGTATTGAGGCTCTCGGTTTTCACGAGAGATTGGATTTGTGTTCCTGGTAGTCATTACAGAAAAGTTATGTAAGACATGTTAGACGGACTAGAGTTAAGCTGCACAGAGACATGTTAGATGGACTAGAGTCCTAAAAATTAAATGTATTTTAGTGTTGAAATTCTTGGTAAGTATGACATGAGGCTCTGTGCACCGACAGGTCATCCCTCGTTTGTATTTTAAACGAGATGTAGAATTCCAATACATGTTGTTACATAAGCAGTGTTTTAATGGCGGATGGCACATGTTGTATAACGTTACATCCATCTGTCCTTGTGGTTTCATGGATTGTAATGCGGAAACACCGGATCAATGGAGAGTTCAAGTTACACGTTTTGCGAGTCCATGTAAGACGAATTCTGAAATCACCAGACTGCACCTCAGTTGCAAATGTAAGGCCAATGAGTAACTCAACACGGACGTTACGTTCGTTGTTGAGCTGGAATCTGGTTACCGTATTTGTCTGTTTCCTGGCGCATGCGCGATGGACTTATTTTTTTTAGGGGTGCCTTATTAAAGTCACCTCGCAGACTAAATTTTTAACATATGTTCAGGCCAGTGATAGTTAATAAACTCATCATTATTGCATCCACCTCATACACTTTATCTAAATATTGTGTTTGATATGAAGAATATTTCACAATTTACCCTTCTGTAGGCAGACTTTTTGCAATTACTAAGAATTTTTTATCTCCTTGATGATGAAATAGTAAATTTACAATCATCAACATGTGTTGTCACCAGAAAATTGTGGATTTCACTCAGTTACAATGGCAAAAATTTCCATAAATGGATCCAAAAAAAGGGATTGTGCCACAATTCAGGCATACGCCATAAAAAAGACAAATACGGTATTTCATATGACGTATTGACACGACTTAACATTACGTTCTGAAAACTTCATTATTTTAAACGTACATTAAAGGGACGGAGAAAAAAACGTGTAACTTAAGTTCTTTTACGTAATATGTACAGCTTGGAATGGATTGTAATACTTTATCCGGCAGATCAATATTATCAGATGTAAAAGCTGCACATTTAATATCGTCTTATGTCTCAAAAAATCTCTACAAATAGACAAATATATTTGCTTTCGTCCGTTATACGTTCTTTTCCGCTCCGGAAAATGTCTGATTGATCTGGGCGGATAACTACTTTGAGTACTGTGGCCTACACTGGTATATTTTAGTATCTGCATGCATCTTGAATACATACCCAGATATGCAAATGACAACACACTTACAATATTGCTCTTGCATGAGGAAATTTTGTGGGCCAAAAAAGTGAATTGCTTGATCTTGGCCAATAAGAAGAGCGCATATGCGACGAAAATTAACAAAGGCTACACACTAAATACGGTGAGGAAGGGTGGTACAGATGTGAAAATTTCATTCATGTGATATTTGAGAAAGTTTTGGTGGTTTTTTTTTTAAAGTTTTTGTTGGACCAGGGTCCATTTGTGGGGCCACTGATTACCCCTGTTTGGACTTCTTGTGACCTTCCCCATGGGTTTTCAATCCAGGGTGGATCTCTCACCGACACTCTTACTTGCTTGTGTGCGGTGTTCCTGAGGGTCACATCTAGTGCGACACCTGCCTTTTCCACCAATAAAGGTGTACACTGTATAAGCATGTATACGGCATGGCTGGCTGGGCTCCTATTTGAGAAGTTTTTGCCGAAAGATTTAATGTCGCCACAAATGAAAAGAAAAGTTTGCGTTATTATCTGAAACGTGACGTCACTTGCGTAACTAAGACGTAACGTTTAGAAATTGGCCTATGTAAAGTCACCAGATTCTACGTCAACAGTGAACGTAACGTCAGTGTTATGAGTTACTCGGCGACGCTACGTTCCCCGCCGAGGTCAAATCTTGCGATATCAAAGGTTTTCTCAAATGTAAAAAGTTGACGTAAAAGGGTATCTTTTAAACTCCTCAGAGAATGGGATAATTCAGTTAAAGCTGAAAGTACAGCGCCTGTTCACCAATGCTTGGAAAAGTATGTGAGGAGTGTGACTGGCTGTCAGGCTAACACCCGTATGCAGTGTATTGAGTGAAAGGTATGTGCAAATCAGAAGAGAATCTTAAAATCATAATGCACAACTGAATAAGCATGCAGGCGACAGATCCACCCTGGCATTGAAACCTGGTGGCAGAGTCACCCCAATCCAAAACAGAGAGTGCCAATGGCCCCATAAATTTTACCTTGGTCTACAAAAAACAAGTTGAAGACAAGAAAGTAAAATAACTTGGCATAAATTGTTCTTTATCGATACAATCTGTGAGGTGATGAGATAAGATGTCTCAGATACAAGAGTTTACGAGTTTTCAATGAGATTGCAGCAGAATTACTCCAACTCAAAGTGACCTAAAACAAGTTTGTGCATTTTATTTCTTTTCTTTCGTCCTTTTTTTTGAGTTATATTTTCCTTTTCCTTTTTATTTTTGGCTCATTTGGCATAATTGCCAAAGAGCCTGTAGAATCATGAATTGTCCGTCGTCCATCGTTGTCATCGTCCAGCGTAGTTGTCATCCAGCATCATTGTCTGTGCACAGCTGTCCTGAGCACACTATTGATCATAGAGATGTCATATCAAACACACACATGCACTTGTGTACCATCTCAAAGCCTAGCAAAAATTATGTTGCTGTGACCATTATTCTCAAATTGGCAGCCATATTTGTTTTTCTTCTTTGAACCTTTCTCCTGGAGATGCAGTTGATGATACAAACTTCATATTTGGCACCTTTATGGATCTGTATACCCTCTCTATTTTCTTTAAAATTATGTTGATACCACCTATATTTGCAGTTTGGCAGCCATATTTATGTTTTTTATAGGTCACTTATTTGGGATTTGATCTTATTTAAGTATTTAATCTTCATTTGTATCCATGTGATATTGTAACCTATATTGTCTTAGTTTTATGATAATGCCAAATGAGCTCAGGTCCATCTGGACCTATTTTTTCTTTTATTTTTAGTATTAGTTTTTTGTATCCATAACATTTCTGCAGACACATTAAGATCTGCATCGACCAATTTACAACCCAGCTACAGCAACAGATGTAGAAATTAACAAATACCTATGGCTCCACAGACGAGCCCCCATAAAGCACAGTTTCTTCCATATTTGTCCATTTGCTGCCAAATTGCTTCACTTTACCAAAAATAGAATCACTGGATTCGATATAAATGGATACAGAAAGTTGGATTATGATAGAAGACCAGTGGTACAGTAGCTGAAAACAGAAAAACTCCAATGAAAATAAATAAATGAGTTTGCCGTTGTTCAGTTGATGGTCCTCAGTGAAAATTTTTGTTTTTCCCGTGTTTATGATAATAAGTTTGGCATAATATTTCCTTAACAACATGACTTGACAATGTACTTGTCTTTCGAATGAAATTCGCAAAGATTATGTGGTCTTCAGCCTAAAAAACCCCCAAACTTCCGGTTCATCTAAGATGGCGGTACATAATGACGTCATGAAATACAATGTTACCACATTATTAAATGACGCTAGAAACAGGTAGTCACACTGTCACATTTGAAAGACAATAAGCGATTGTAAATAATTGCCAACTCGTTTTTTTTTCTGTTTTGTCTCTTGCATGGGCAATTGGCTGCTATCTTAAGGGTCAGTTTTTCTGGCCACAAACTATCAAATCTTATTCCGTCGGCGACAAATCGGAAAATGCTGTTGTTTAGGAAGTCACTGACGAAGTTTCCATGTATTTCCACTACACGGAAGTATTCCAAATGCGAACTTATTCCAGTTGGAAAGAAACAAAGAATCCTTTACACACAACTATTTATTTCTACAAAGACAACAAGAGATACAGGTGTGTTCTATTCAGCTGCTGGTAACATACTGAGAGCTGCTGGGTTGTGGTCAGCTAGAATGCTGCCTGAGATATCATGAATATTCATTAACTAATTGAGTAGCTGCAACACAGGGATGTGTGTGCGTGTTCCAATATAGTTCTATTTGCATGTGGAAGTTTTACCGAAGTTTGAAATTAGATTAATATTACAACAGCCACGTCATAAGTTTTTACGTCATGAAGTAAGAACGTTAGAAACGGTATTTTCATTCGATAGACTGCAACTGAACAACTGCAACTCGTTTTGCATTAGACATGTAGCCTCTGTATGCTGCCCTTATACGTTCTTTTCCGCTGTGGAAAATGTCTGATTGATCTAGGCGGTTAACTATTTTGAGTATTTTAACTATTTTACTGTGGCATTCATGCTGGAATATTTTAGTATCTGCGTGCAACTTGAATACAGACACAGATATGTGAATGACAACACACTGACAACATCGCTCTTGCAATAAGAAAATTTTGTGGGACAAAAAAGTAAATTGCTTGATCTTTAAGATATGCGATGAAAGCTAACAAAGGCTACACACCAAGCTATCCATGTAGTAGGGTTTTCTGTACATGGCAGCTTTGCTCCCTCTGTGGACCGGATATCCGGTCCCCTCCCGTCACTTGTAAGGAACTTCCTGTCGCTCTGACAGAAAAGTCGGTAAATTAGTCCTAAAAGTGCCGTGAGTTGGTGGTTGGAACAAAGAACCAGCAAAAATTGTCGTTGTGGATTTTGCTGTTAGTTTGAGTAAATAGTTGATGTATTTGGACACTTGGATATGTTTTTCAATGTGTTTAGATTGTGTTTATTGTTTGAATTAGTGAGGTCAAGCTACCTGTTTAGCGTAAATTTGTACGTGAAAGAGGAATACTGAAATCACCAGATTCCACCTCAGCAGTGAGCGTATCGGCGCTGAGTTACTCGGCTCAGTCATGTTCGTCGCTGAGGTGGAACTGCACCATTAACTGCACCATTTAAGCGTACACGTACAGGTTTGGAGAAAACGTGCAGCTTGACCTCCCTAGATTTTATATTCATAGACGGTTGTTTCACACAAAGAACGCCGCGTTTGTTTTACTCATCTCTGAACTATTCAGTTTCATCAGTAAAAGTTGCGGGATCCGTGACCTTGACCCTCTGGATCTGTGACCCTGACTCTCGGGATCCAATTCGTTTAAAATGCACCTCAGCATGATTCATGTAAAAAATTAACCCCGCTACCAAAATCTTTTCCCCACCCCACCCTGGGGTGTGATTCAAAAATCATTTTGAACTTGAGGCCCTTTTCGTAAATATTTGGGTTATATGGCACTAAAGAGATTTTTGAAGTGCGGCGATCGATAAAAAATTAACATGGCCCATACAAAGTGAAACTGTTTTTTAAAGTTAATTTGTGTGGTCTTTGGGATGGATAGCCGCATGCAAGCAAGAAAGAGTGCAGGTGAGAGATCCACCCTGGCTTTAAAACCCATGGGGACGATCACACGAAGTCCAAAACAGGGGTATCAGTGACCCCACAAATGGACCCTAGTCCAAAAAAAAATTAAAAAGTTAATTCAATGTAGAATTTTATCTGATCGACATGGGACGGAACAGGATTGATGTGATAATATTTTGCTGTGTGCAACATATTTCATCCTGACATAACTTCTGTGTTGTTTTCTGAAATCCCAATTACACAGTACGGCGAGAAATGCAATCCAAAACAAGTACACTTTCAGACAGTGACTAAACTGGAACAATCTCACTTGATTTAATCAGTCAACTAAGCAAGGGGTGAAATGCTGCAGGTATGCAAACTCAGGTTCAAATCTTTTGAATAGGTAAATGAAAAACAAAATGCATGATGTGATTATGTAATGTAAACCATCCAAGATATTTAGCCTCCGTGTTTTCTTTGTCTACAGCAGTAGCGGATCGGAGGGAGGAGCTTTAGGGGTCTGGCCCCCCTACCCCTGGTCTCTGTTAAACCATGTTTGTCCGCCATTTCGGGGCCCCCCTCTCTGGCTGTTAAAACGTGTTTGGCGGCCATTTTCGGCCCCTTGAAACAAATTTCTAGATCCGCTACTGGGTCTACAGTGCATGCTGTCACTCTGGGAGCTAGGAGCAAAATATGGGTTACAGGATGATTTGAATCGGTGATACGAAAATTTCACATCTAGAAAATTTCAGTGATCCTTCAAAAGGGTACAGGGAAATAATTCCTGCCAAATGGTTTGATGTTGATTCTCGAATCACTTATGTTG
>JBCAUI010192083.1:0-17132 GCA_038406195.1 Haplosyllis anthogorgicola
TTGTTTGGCAAAATTGATGGCAAGAAATTCTGTATCATGTCTTGTAATTTCAACCTCTTTTCTTTAATTGTGACCATATAATCATCATACATGTCTGCAAACGTTTGGCATATTCAGCTCCCTTACTCAGCTAAAATACCTATCATTGGGCTACAACGAAATGGTAGAAATCGTGAAAGACATGTGGCAAGGATTGGAGTCACTAGAGATTCTGATGCTGAATCACAATGACATAACTTCTATTGAGTCGAAAGGATTCTCTAACCTGGCTGAACTGAACTATTTGGAAATTCAAAATAACAAGCTGACAACACTCGATGACATTTTCACTTATGAGGATGGCACCCACCCTGTTAAACTAACTTTGCTTGTCATGGAAAACCCACTTCAGTGCGACAGCAGGATGTGTTGGTTGAAGAAAGCAGAGCTGGATGGATGGATAATTTTTGAATATCCTGAATTACATGCTCCAGAATGCACCAACTATCCCGGAACAACTTGGGAAGATGTCAACCTTGACTGCCCTGCAGATTAGAATTACCGCAAGATAAATCACTGTAAAAATTGAAAGTTAATGTTTTAGGTCTTTTAAGTTTCAAGAAAATGCAAAATAAAATTCATACAAATCATGGGTGTTTTCTTCAATCTCTGTTAGCTTTGTCACGTTCTCGAAAGATATTGTTTTTCCGATTTTTTGTATGTAAACAAAAGTTTAGCTGTCTCATTATACCATTTATTTACCACAATTCAATAAGAAAAACCACAAAAATATTTTACTGAAATAAGTTTAAACCCTTTATCTGGGAAATTCTATTCAGCAGAAATAAATAAAGGAATCGGCATGATAATATTAAACAGTTAGACCAACCAAATTTGTATGGCCGGGAAGGATGGCCTGTCAGTGCCGAGAGCCTCAATTTACCAAAATGTCTCTAAGTCCAACACTAAAATACGCCTAAATTATTTTCCCTGAAAATGTCTGAAATGGTTTGACTCCACTCCAGCATTACTCTACCCTGTGCGGCTTGGTTGTAATCTGCAGAACAATTAATAAATACCCGGATCCTCAAAACTCTTTATGTCAGTATAAGAATGAAAATTAGCAGAAATTGCCAATCATTGTCTATTATCAATTATTTTCCCCAAGTTAATTTGCTAATAAAGCCGTAATTTGGTAGCAGTTAACTTGCCTGATAAATATATTTCTGAAAACTGAATGAACTTTTCTCATTTTCCTGGGTCGCGTCTTGGAGCAGCATCATATCCACAGTAGCTGAGAAGAAACTATTATCTGAAGAACAATGGAAATATCCTTGAAATTGATGTTTGGTAAGATAAGATCACAAATGATTGCATTTGAATTTGATTTAATTTAAGAACAATAGTTTTGTCACATTTGAATGAATATTCTTTTCTGTCATTGGTCAGTACACGGAATTTGTATCAGTTTGAGAACAATGGTGCATCAAAAGCACAGTGTGAAATTCTTATGTCCTCTCTTTTGGTTTGGTTCATTTACATTTATCAATAAATAATAGTCTACAACAAAAAGGAAATCATATTTTAACAAAAAAAACCAAAACAAAACAAAACAAAACTGATATCACATTTTGTGTCCATACACAAAATTCGCATCATTTGCTTATAAGAGGAGATAAGAGAACTCCCATAAGGTGCCGTCTTAAACTTCTAACACGAATTCCGTGTACTGATTCAGTACAACAAAATGTGTTGCTTCCGAAGAGACTTCTCTGTTTATTAGGGCTGCAACGACTAGTCGATAATAATAACGACTAGTGGACTACTTTTTCCATAGTCAGTCGACTAGTCGATAGAAATTATAAAGCGGCTAATCGACTAATAAATATGCTAGTCGTTGCACCCTACTAATAGAACTAATAGAAATTTCAGGAACTGTTTAACAACTTTCCAAATATGACACATGTACGCAAAAAACAAAAAAAAATAACTGTAATGTAATTTCTTCCAGTTGTAATGGCCATCTTACCCGCCGTAACTTGCACGGATGGTTACTCAAATGATGGTGCATACTCTAGGTCTGAATCCGGACTAACCCAAGTTCCGGATGATATTCCTTCGGATGCGGTGGAAGTGTTTCTGAACAACAACAACATCGCTACCATAGAAACAAACGCCTTCTCCGAACTATCACAATGCACGCATCTTCATCTGTATTTCAACTCCATATCAGAAATCCAACCCGGGGCATTTAGAGGAATGGTGAAACTCGATCAGCTAGAAATAGACTTCAATATACTGACAGAGATCAGAGGAGATATGTGGCAGGGTCTTGACCTTTTGAGACTGTTGAGATTATCACAAAATGAAATACACACCCTTCAACCTGGAACCTTTCAACCCCTGAAAAATCTTCGCGAACTCTATTTGACTTCAGATTCCCTGACCCATATCAGTGGAGACATGTGGCAAGGACTTGGTTCCCTGGAATGGCTAGTTCTGACTTTCAATGACATTTCTGAATTGGCTCCTGGTGCATTCAGCCCACTCACTAACCTGAAACACCTTATCTTGAACCTCAATAAACTGGAAGAAATCAGAGCAGACATGTGGCTAGGATTGGAGTCACTGGAGGGTCTCGGCATGAGAATGAACGATATAAATTCAATAGAATCAAGGGCATTCTCTAACCTCCCAAAATTGAATTATTTGCAAATGGATAAGAACGAACTGACAACCCTTAATGATGACATCTTCACTCTTAATGACGGTAGCCACTCTTCTCTTTTGAATTTGACCATCTTAGACAATCCGTTCCAGTGTGACAGCAGGATGTGTTGGATGAAGGAAGCACAAAGGGATGGATGGTTACGTTATGATAATCCTGAGTATCCTGATAGATCTTATGCTCCAGAATGTACCAACTATCCTGGAACAGCCTGGAAAGATGTCAACCTCGATTGTCCTGCATAATGTCTTCAAGTACTACCATAAAACTAAAAAGAAATTAATGTAGTTTAAATATAGATGCAATTGTAGAATAACAGAATAAATTAACCCAGCATACAAATTTCTTTTGATTTTGCTGACTTACCTTATTTATAACACAGAGAGAGAGAGAGAGAGAGAGAGAGAGAGACAGACAGACAGACAGACAGACAGACAGACAGACAGACAGACAGAGGGAGGAGGCAAATTATTTTACCTCAGATTAATTATATATTTCTATATTTCAAAGATTTTTTTATTTTGTTCTTGTAGTCACGATATGTAATTGTACATTTTCGTGGCAAACCGATTGTCAGGAAAATTACGTGAACTCTGACATGACACATATCCTGTATTACATATGCCATTACAAATTAAATGCTAACTTTGCTGTTTATTATTTCACACCCTCGCCCAGTACACAGAAATTATATCATTTAGGAAACTGAGAGAACAAAGGCGAGAACGAAACAAATTCACGCTGTGCTTTTGATGCGCTATTGTTAAACTTCTGATCCGAATTCCGTGTACTGTAAACACAAGAATAAAAAGACATGACCGATCTGAGAAACACATAACTTGTAATTCAGAAACTATTTTCTTATTCGTGGAGACATAACCCCAAACAGTTATTTCCTTAACAGTAAATTATGTTTTCTAATGGATATGCCAAAAATAGCTATTCAACTTATGTTTATTTTTGTATGTATGTACAATAAATAGAATTTTTGCTAAATGTTAAACTAACAATTTTGATTGTAAAAAAATCTCATTTTGATGTGACTAAGCTATTGTAAGGGCAAAATGTATAAATTAACAAAAAAAACCCCTAGTAATTGTTAATTATTAACAGTTTCCTAGAAATCTATTCATACAAATGCAAATTTGGTAGCAAATGATAGCAATTTAGACTTGTCTAACATCACACTTCTGTGAGCTGAATGAACATATCTCATATGATTTGGAAAAGCCGATGTTAAACTAGGAAAGTAACCAGGAACAATGGAAATGGTATGGAAATTGGTTCTAGGTAAGTTGAATATCACAGATATAAAATATAAGTCAGTACAATCCTGAGAACAATCGAGGTATTTACTAAATCAATTTTGTTTACTTAAATCACCCGGAACAATTTTAACAAAAATTCTATTTATTACACATATTTTAGTTTTACAGACAGCATAGTTTTAATTAATAGTTAACATTCAAATTTTAGTAACTTTACCAATTGTAGTTTGTCAGATTTTAAATTAAAATAAGTAATAAATTATACTAAAGATCTTACAGATTTTACTTGTACTATTTGTAGTATGATTACTAAAGTTTGTTTTTCAATTAGATGAATTAAGCTAATTAGGTAAAAACTGATTTAGTAAAACTTCAAATAATATTCCATCCTGTGTAATTCACTCCATCAACAGAAAATTTTGTCTACAAAGTAAAAACCCATGAACGCCTTATAATACGAAATGTGCATTGCATTCGTGGCCCGACAGGTTCTGCATCTCCATGTCACGTTTTCACGAAGGTCTCCCCTCTTCACAGAGTGCATGATGTCAATCTCGTAATGACGCAATAGTCTTTAGCAAAATCATAATACCACTAAAAGTCCCATTGACACAATGTTAAACTTTTGGACCAATTTGTATTAAAGTAAAATAATTATTTCTGAATATAAGGGTGAGAATACATGCAAAATGATTTATTTTATGTCTTCTTCTCTCCAGTTTATAAAAATAAGCAGAGATGCAAGGGATACTAGGTCCATAAGTTCCCATTTGCAGCAATGCAAATAAGATGACACTTTTTGCCATTTTGAAAGTTATGTCAATGGGACTTCGGGTTGTCATTATGGATTTACATAAGGCTCTTCCATTATTACGAGATTTACATTCCAATATTCAGTAAATATTCTACCAAGTAACCATTAAATTCGAATCATTTATTGTATATTTGTAATGTTTACTATAAATAACGAGTAATGAGCAGAAATTACCCAATGTAAGAGTAGTGAGTAGAAATTAACAAAAATTACCAGTTATTGTTGACTATTAACCATTTATCAAAGGCAATTTCACAAAAATGCAAAATTTGGCAGCAATTTAGAGCATATTACACATCTGACGTAGTGTCGTCGGTGGTCCGGTAAATAGCATATCCAAATGTCGTCAATTTAAGCATAGAAAATTGTTGGAAATTAGAGTCATCACTACACAAAATTAAATGAATACATTTTTGTGAGAATAATCCATTTATCTGGCTGCAACTCGAATTTTACAAAAAGGAATTTTACAAAAAGGAAATTCCAGTTATTTTAATTCTTGGTAAGTTCAGATCATGACATTTTCGTAGCGTTGTCTTTTCATTTTAGAAATACTTTTTCATTTTAGAAATATTAAAACTCAGATTTTGAAACACAGCCCATCTCCATGATATTTTGCACATGGGCTTCCAGTCAAAAGCACTACACCAAAAATTTTATCAAATGTGGTATATAAGGGAGTTTTCATAAGGAACAGTGTCAAAGTTCTGATACGATTTTTGTGTTCTGTTGGAGTAATTATTCTTAAAGCCAGGGCCAACAAAATGGGGAATCAGGTGGATGTGTGAAGTCTCAGTTCAGTTTCTACTAATACTTTCAGGGGCGGATCCAGGATTTCCCGTTGGGGGGGGGGGGCGCCACCCCCTATTTTTGCCCAAAATTTAGCAGAAAGTGCATGAAAACAAAGAAATTTTGGGCCGTTGGGGGGGGGGCGTGCGCCGGAGGCGTCCCGCCAATGTCATATGTTGCAACGTAAGACAATCCTTTCTTATCAGTTACTGAGTATTGTACTGTCTGCGGATACTACAGCTGAGCTTATTGCTATCAGTATGTTGCAGCCGTCATTATTTAAATAAGCTTATCCTTTCTGTCATAGAGCTTAAATACCACTGGAAACTCTTGTATATTAAATGCATATATGTTAAAACATAACAGATTTGCTCATTACGTGTCACAATGACATTTCATAAATCCATTACGCAATTTTCCATCCTCACTTGACTTCCGTCTCAGCAAGTCTTTACAGGATGTCAGTCCGTAATGACTCAAAACTACACGTAATAAGCCTGATGCTTATCTCCTGAGCAGCGATGTCACTTGCACGCGAACGACCTCTTTACTGATTACACAGCTTTGCATACCATGGATTGAATCACGGCACTGCATCCCTATTTTAGGCTTTGGTTGCATACATTACTTAAGTATCAACCAAGGCAATGCCTCACACATATGGTCTTTCTAATCCTACGCGTCTAACCATTAGTGTATGTTATTTTGTAAGCTATACATACACCGTGGTGAAGAAGAATACATAAGTAACATAGCATAATTTATACAGTCAACAAGTCAACGTATCATTCAAAATGACCGACAAAATAGTATGGTACACGCAAGTCCTACCGCCCTAGTTTTTGAAACTATTCTCTTATTTATGTCACAGTTAAGTCATTAATTATGAAGGGTTGATTGGTCAGGAGTGCCACTGATCTCAATAGGCTGTTCATAGAGTAAATTGCATCGATAGCACGTTTCGGCCCCTACTATGAACAGCTTTACTACTGATATATAGGCCCTGGGGCTACATCCAGTCGTTACTTTGATAAAGCTTTGGGACATGGCCTCACAAGTCAGCAACACGTCCTTGGTACAACAGGCCTGCAGTGTAATTAGGCGGGAACCGGTGTGACAGGACCCTAGAGGTTACTCACATCTGCTGCATGAACTGCACTATTAACTATAGTAACCAAAGAGTAGCATCTACACGTATTTACATAAAGCTTCATGCACGAGGAAGGAAATAGTATTCTGAGACCATAGGCAAGACTACTTTCCGTAGTACGGGATCAAGTGAAAATACGAGCAAATTGTCTAACTTAATGTCACTACCAATTGATGTTACTAAACAATTACACTAAAATTGCAAGCTTTTTTAAACACGACACAGACATTATCCCGCATAATTAACTATACAATTATCCGCAAATGGACAAAAGATATACGTAAACATTGCATCTTACCAAACATCTTCTTCAATATTTGCGGAAGTAAATAATACCAGTACTTACCTAAAATGAGAAGAAAAAAGAAACTTACAATATTTTATTAAGATTGTGTCAATATTTGTGAAACTCGAGATCAAGTGCTGTAAATGTAGATAAATGATAAGTTACTTCCCTCGGTAAATGATCTTGTTTAAAACCGTCTCAAGGAACTGCTGTTCAATTAATGAACAATTAAGGCTCGTTTGCGATGAATAATTAATCACTTTGGGCATGAAAGGATTTCTGGAACCTCTATCTAACGCCATTATTATTAAACAACTTAATTAAAGCTTTCAACTATGTTACAAACAACTTCCTGGCGAACCCTCGTAGAAAATGCAAGGACAATACATAGTGTCACGATTCCAATTCACAACAAGATAGCGTTTTGCTATTGCAGGATTTTCTCATTTAATTTTATATTCGTGCACGACCCTGGAGAGATAAGGAATCTATTGCAACAATTCTTCTAGGAGCTGACAGCCGAGTAAAGCAATCAAAAAGCCACTCTTTACTGTGAACCATCAGAGATTTACACAACTTCATGCACATACAGTAAAAGCAAATGAATTATCATGCAATAGATGCTCCCCTTGGTTCCATCAATCTCTGTTATGGCGTGCATTTCTTTAGCATTATACTTGACGATGCAATGTCCACTGATGTGGCTAAAAATGACAGCGAGTGAAGCAAAATCTTCGAAAACTTTCTTCTTACCATCTCCCTGTGGAACATTCTCGCATCATGAGCGAAGAACATATTCACTTATTCCTGAACTTTCGACTGTACAATTGTTGACGATCTGGATTAAACTAAGTGATGTACCGGTAGTATACAATGTATCATACTGATGCAGGAAATAAGTTCAATACCCTGGACGATTAATATACATTCCGGAAGATCTCTCCAATACGTGGGTTACATATACAAAGCACAAAATACCACAAACAGTACAAATCAAAAAGGTTAACTTGCAAGCCTGTTGCACTTTTGACAGATGTAGTAACCTTCTCCAGGCAGGTTGATCAGTTGTTACCCCACATCAGTAACTGTCTAAGGGTGAAATAATAAGACATGAGTGGTATGGCCTTAGACTGTTTTATTGAGTGCTGAACGTGTATCATGTGCATGGTCGTGTGTCCCCAGCAGCACTGGCTGCTTACTGGCTGGGTTGACTTTTATACTACCACAGTTACCAAGGCTATGGGTAAACAGAATGGACCAGTCGTAGGCCCTTAGTTTGATGGAAGACTTTGCTTGGTTATTCAGCAGGAAAGAGGGCAGGTTGTTACACAAACAAAAGTCACCTCTAGACATCCCTCTTTTTCGAAATAAAAAAATAAATTACAAGTGTACAAAAATTTTAATTAACTGAGGTCAATCCCATATATTATGTACAATAAAATTAAAATAAAATTACCTGGGTAACACACAACTTAATGTAAAATGCCTAAGTTCAGTAAAACATTTTGGATGGCCACTGATATTTTACACAGTGAGGTTGGTTGTCATATAAAATGTACAATAATTACAAAAATAACTGAGCTAAATTCACGATATAATACAGATACATGTATACTATTAAAGTGCACTTTGTGTAAAATTTACAGATTTTTAGCTTAAACATTTACTGAATTATACAATAAAATGTGCAAAAACTGATGGTCTTGAAAGGAATGAAGTCCCTCTCAAAATGGTCTTGAAAGCAAATAAATACTACATAGTTTGTACGAAACAAGTTACATGGTCTTGAAAGGAGTAACGGTTGCTAGCATCACAATGAAATGGTGACCCATCCCTTTACCCAACTTACACTTCTGAGGACCAGACCCACCTTCAGTGCCACCAGGTGAGGTCTGTGATCTCCTTGCCTACCGGCATGTGCAACTTGTGCAGGTGTTACATCTAGAGTTCTCCCAACTCATCAAAGACAAACTACCATCTTTTTAGTTACCCATTTATTGTTCTCTAACACCTAGGTGCAGCAACTGCCACTTACCCCAACTGTCTCTGAATGCCTTCAGTCCAAAAGTATTTATAGGGGTGCTTGGGACTGCCTTCCAACATGGAGGATGGCTAATCCAATAGAAGCACAGAAATATAGAACATCAGGACAGTCATCATGTTGACTGACTACACCAGCACACTTTCTAGAGCAGCTTATTGGCTTTCTCTGTGCTAATATATTCAGAGGCATGATCTCAGTGCTGCTGACAGCAGAGCAGGATATGGAACACTTGCTGTTACAGTATAAACAGGATACACAAGTGGTATCAGTAGAAGTTAATGGGCTAGCTAAGTGATGCCTGCACTACTTGTGCCAAGTTTGTATGGTTTTTATGTAGCACAATAAGTAATGAGGCATTGTTAGCTAGTGTGCTGAAGGATAGAATAGGGCTTATTGTATAAGACTGAATCCAGCTGGACAAGGGTAAAGGGATAGGGACTATTATATATCATTGAGCTCATCTTGATTAGGGTAAATGGTCTGTCACATAGACATATTATGTGATTAATGACTAAATGGAAACGTCTTAGATCTAATTATTATATAGGATAGAGAGACAAAAATGACAAAAAAGGAATAAAATCTCATTTTTCTTAATGCTGTGTAATTAAGAACTTATTTTCCTTCCTCTTTAGAAACTTTGTCCCTCATTCATAGATCGAGCCTTATTTCTAAAAGTTGTGCAGCAGATCTAAATTTTTCTGTTTTCTACCCAATGATAAGTGATGATAAGCAACAATATGCCGAGATTGGACATTGCCTTTTTCCATTACACAAAATTTTCATTATGTGAGAGCATTAGTTTTGATATTTTATTATTTGTATGGTAGTAGACATTTTTAAAATGTATGCAGATATCAAAATATCTCAGTGTTAAGTCCACAGTACTCAAAATAGTTATCTGCGTTACAAAACACCCAATATATTTTTCACTCTATGGGGATTTCGTACTAGAAGATGCCGCCCTCTATGCATGCTCCATAGGCCATTAATGGGGGATTCTCGATTTGCGACAGATACTACGACCGCACTCCTTCAAAAACAAATATACTGGGTGTTCTCTATTGTGCCCAGTGCTTCAAAGCCTTTTCCGCAACTTATCGTCACTTATCGTCAGTCGGAAAACAAAAAAATCGAGATCTGCTACATAAATATTAAAGAGTAATTTGCTTGACAAACTAGACAAAAGGCGGGCTCTTTCTATACTCTTATTACGAGAATTCCTAATATTTAAGACATACAAATGACTATGTTTTTATTAATGAATTGAAATCAACAATTTTCCACAATTGTCCCAAATTTGTAGGTAAAACCAATTCCAAACCCTCAAATATACCAGTTCCATCATGTGTAAGTTTATTATACCAATCGCAATTCACTATATAATTGATCTTTTTGGTATTGGATTAAATTGTCGAACATAACGTTGTTAACGTATCAGATGCTTCAGCTAGAATAAAGATGTTAGTTACAGTAGTATTACCCATATTATAAACCAGGCGATTCTTTACTTTGGCAACCAGCACTTTTGACAGGTAATTCACATACCAGTAAATACTAGTCTAGTGCAACATCAAAGGAGTAAGAGCAGCTTGCAGGGGTAATAACGCGTAAACGAGAATTAATTTCAGTCTAGTCGGCTGGAAACTCGTATAGTATTGTCAGTGAATAGTAGATGTAATCCAGCTTGAGTCGTATTGTGTAATACAATGACTACTCAGGACGCAATAATCATGTAAGAACTTCAACACGGTACCTTATGGGAGCTCCCCTTTTTCCCCTTTCTGTTGGTAACTGATTCTATTTTTGTGTAATGTACACAGCAATTCTTTTTGGAGTTAGGCCTCAGGTAAAAAGATGGTTTGTTAACAGCTTAAAATGTTTATTTTATAATGCTAGATTTGGCAACAGTTTTTTGGCAAAGATGTCCTTGAGCTGGTAGATTTTTAAATACTTAATATTGCTTTATAAAAATATATTTCTCCACTGATATTAGAAAAGGAAGGCTTGATGAACAGCTATCAGCTAGTCATAAAAGAAGGGTATACGAAGTGTGTGTTATAACAGATCATGAAATTACTATCAAAACTTTAAGGCCTGCCACCATTAGCTTAGCATGAAATTCAATTGTTGCGTGGCCTTAAACTTTTGATGGTAATTTCATGATCTGAACACGATTTTACGACTGATACCTTGCGGTATATTTCCTAGTAATAGCAAACTTCTTATAAGTCTTAACTTGCAAGCTTTCAGAGAAGCAATGCAAATTTGGCCAATCTAAATATGAAATACCAATACACCTGTTTGATTTATCTGTTAACAGACCGTTTCTGTTTATACGTGCCAAAAAGATTACAATGTGAAATATCTACACACCTGTTGTAAATTTATAACCAAAAGTAAATTTTGTTCATTGACAAAAACTATCCTATTGAAAAGTGTCTAGATTATCGAACAGATGCTTCGACCAAATTTTGATGTATCTGATGTTTCCTAAATAACAAACAGTGAAACCTAGATTCTAATTTGAATTCGATTATCACTGACAGCCCTCGCACTTAGAACAAGTGGAAAAGTGATTTCTGCTGCCAGACACCATCATTATAGAAGGTGGATGATCTATGAAGCTGTATTGAGCAAACATCCAACTCTGAGCGTATCTGTTGGTACTTGAATTGAGTAGTCCATCAAGTGTAGCGATACCAGCTTCAACAAAAATGGAATCCGGTTTTTATCTACGCTATTAATGTTCTTGTACCAGGTTTTCATACCATCCAATGTAATATTGCGTTTTAAAGTATCTGTTTACTCTATGTCAAAAGCTTCAAACTGCATATCCAACTATTAATTTTATAAGCTTCAGCCAGTTCCCATATATTAAGAACCACAAATTCAATAAACGAAGGAGTATAAATTTGATCTTTTACTCTGACAACTTTAACATTAAATTTTCTCAATATATTTGATATACTTCAATATTTATCCTAACACTAATTACCTCAAACTATTTTCATGCACGTTCCAGGATACAACCATTTAAATTGTTTAAGTGCATTATCAGATTATTATTATTACATTACCTTTCTAACAATTACAGCATTTTTGTATGACATCAATTGAGAATAAGTCAAATAATCTGCTTGAAAAATTATCTTAAAACTTATCCCTGACATTTCAAATATATAATCGGATTTTTTATAAAGCAGCCCTATCTCTATCAATTCTACCTGATTTTCCAGAAATATGAGCTACTGAGTCACTGATTTTTATGTTTTTCAGTCAAAATGTTATTTAGATTAATACAAATTTTAGTTCAATGACAGAAAATTGCTAATCAGAATTTTTGCTAAATCTAAGTCTTAAAATTTAAATTATTATAATTGTTTGCTCTGGTTACAATTAAAATTAATGACACTTTATTTTGAAATTTATGTAGATGGTAAAATATATGAGTTACCCTATCATCCCCTTTTACGGTATAACTCAATTTTTGTTTACATACGAACTCAAATCAACAAGATGATATCTCGTTGACGTGACTAAGCTAATAAAAACGTAAACAAAGGCTACGCAACCTTTTCGGGATGCGTAAAATCTATAAGGTCCCGATAAAAGTAAAGATAGTAAAATCAAACATAATTTGATGCCAAAATAAATTGTTCTAATTTATCATCGATTTTGATTGGGGAAGCATCCATGCAATTTTATTAATTATGTAAAGACAGACATAAATCATCAGTTCGGTAATAACTTTACAATCTGATGAAATTTTCATATAAACCCTTTCCCATTGCAAAAAATTCACAAAATTCACATCTAAGATGTTCTGTTCAGAGTAAGAAATTCCCATTAAAATCAAACTCGAATTACAGAAAGAAACCCAAACTCTGTAAGTCAATCTGGTGTTGACTCACTTAAAACGCAGTTTCCAAAAATCTCCTTCAAAGTGTCTCAGAGTAGAATTGTTCCTCAAGCATGGCGAATTATACACATACAAAGGATGAATTTTTTTATCAGTTTGGAACAATAGCATATCAAAAGCACAGCGTGGAATTCTTCCGTTCTCTCTTTTGTTCTGCACGTTTCCTAATTGATGGGAGTTAATGAATTTTTTGTAAGTGGTGTTTTAGTAGTGATAACTATATTCAGTATATTTAAATGGTGTAACATTAGTACTTTGCTGAAAATGGTGCAATCCACCTGTACTGAATACAGTATTTCTGCTAAAATTAGTAGATTTCTACCATATCAAACCAAACAGATTAGACAAATTAAATTGAGTACAAATTAAGAAGGAATCTAATGCCTGAGCAGTCGCACGGCAATCATTTGTGCAAATAATAAAGTTACAAGTTTATAAAAAGTGTTTTTCCTCAGATAATGAGCCATTTACAAACCATACGCTCTAAAGTTTTAAACTGTATTTCCTGTAATCTGTAATGTTTGAAATCTGTACGTTTTCTTGGAGTATAGATCCTTTACGCCCAACTATTTAATACGAAACGTCACATAATGTAAACTTGTTTTCAATTTGGCCTATGTAATTTACAGATCTGGCTCTTAAAGCTCCTAAAAGGTTTTTCAAAGTTATACAAAAGAACTACATTTTCACAGCTTCGCCACTGTGTCCAGTACCATTAATCTTTTGTCCAAACCAAACAAAGACATCTTTTGTTTCATCCTCTACCCAAAGAGAAATGATGAGAGAGGAAAATAGTGTTTTTGGTCAGTTGCTCCTGAAATGTATTTCACTTTATCAGCAATTGCGAGCAATAGAATTTCGTTCTGACATAACACAGCGTGAATATCTATTGTCCCGAAAATGAAGCGTACACATTTCTCCACTAAAAAGGTTTTCATCATTTGAACACTTTTTTCTCTGAATTCTACTCTGTCCAGGAAGATGTTTAACAATATTAAAGTGTAGCTAACAGTATATTACTCACCATAAATCAAGCTGTTAAAATATCTCCAAATAATAATTCGCAGTCAAATCCATACTTTACAATATTCAGCTCTCATCACCTGCATACTTAAGGAAACATTAGTACTTTCTGTTTAGTCTCATGAAACGACGGTGTATCATTTAATCTGATCACCGAAGCTGTAGGGTAAGGATCTTATAAAGTAAATGATCGCAATTGAGAACCTGTCGAATGCCGCAGTACAAGGTAGAGCTGTAATTGTAGGAGGCAGCTTCACTCCCTGAGACAGCTTTAACTCTATCAGACTACCAACCATCATTGATCTCTTTAGCTATCAATAAATATTTCCATCTAGGACGTGGCTAAAGAAAGTTAAAGATCGTTGTAGTTTCCAACTTTCTTTTCAACTAGTGTAATGTCTAATTGATGGTTAATGGTTTTATGCGACCAGTACAAGGAATTCGTATCAGAAGTTTAACACGGTTCCTTATGTCAGCTCCCTTATGTACCCTTACGTGCATAATTTATACGATTTCTGTGTAATGATACATTACAAGGCAAAACTACGGCTTTGGTTTCTATAAATTTATGTAGACTATATTTTTCTTTCTCCCCCTTAGTTTAAGGAATTTTCGTGGGATTGTAATTAATAGGTTTTATTAAACATGCAAACATTAATATGCTGTTAGCTCGGAGCATTGTAGTCAGTTATTGGTTTTATTTTTTGGAAAATGGATTTTCCTCAAAACAATTTAATTCATGAGGTCGTTTTCTCAAGTAGGATGGAATCAAATGTTTTTATCTTGCGATAATCTTGTATCTACGTGTGAATCCTTTATTGCTTAGTTGATAAGTTTAGAACTGACAAATTCTCATTTGAATTTTGCTAATAAAAGGGACATGTCAAATTAGGAACGTCTTTTTGAAAAAGTTTTTCAATAGAAACCGTCAAAGTTCCTCCACTGAGAAGATCGCGCAACCATTCTGTAAGCCACCGGTACTCCTGTTTTGACTCACTGCAATTTATTTCTGGTAGAGCATGCTTCCCAAAGATAAATTGTCTGTTCGTGTCTTCATTTTCCGGAAAAATGACCTTTTGTCTAAATTAAAGACAGCATGAAATTCTATTGTCGGAGAATGAAATCCATTGCACACTGTGTGAAAGGGGCCGCAATGCTTGCCTGATATCGCGTCATTTCCGCGTGAGGATTATTACTTGAGTGCTCATAAGCAATCTTATGTAATAGGAAACAATTTCTGCAAAAGTATGACACATCTTAAAAAATCGTGCAAAGAAATTTGTAAGAGTTTTGTTTTCATGAAACAAAAATTGTCAATATTTGTTCAGTGAAAAGACGTGACAAATAACGTGCGAATTTGTCCATTAAGAATGCGCTTATGTGTTTCCTGAAATTCTATAAAATAATTAATAACCATTTTTCAACTTTTTGCGATGTGACAATGTACGTTAGCAAGAATGCCATACAGTAAGGGGGTAAGCATCTATTCTAGCTTTGAAATCCGCGGGCCTGCATTACCAGAAGTTCGAATCAGAGGGTATCCGTGGTTCAAACTTAAAAGGGCAGTACCTATAATAATAGTGGTGGTAACTAAGAAATTAGCCTTGCTTATCTACAGAGGATAAAATGGCTGGTTAAGGCTTTTCATTTTGAGAAAAAAAAGGCGCTTTTGTTTGAGTCAAAGACACAGCATTGAACTTCACCGACGCAAAATGAAATCCGTTTCTCGAGCTAGATGTTATCTTGTTTCCAGATACACTAGGGTATGCGCTACTCACTGTGAAACGACACGAAATGAAATTATTTAAAACCGGATATAAAACAGTTTGAATATACAATGAATCATCTCCTGAAATTATAATCATTTTCTGTTCTGTTCACGCGAAAAGCACAGTGTGCTTTATAAGGGTCTCCATAGACTGCATGTACGTGTATAAGGGTATTTAGGGCAGATGGAGACAATGTTTAATTGAATTGATTATGTTGAAACAATTAATAGACGACATAGATGTACATCTATGTCTGAGGCGTTTACATAGAGACAAAATGAAGACCATTTAAGCCTCCTATGCGACAAAAAATGTAGTACCTTATTTTAGCTTATGTGTTTATTGAAGCACTACAATTGACTAGAAATGAGAGTTTGAATCTAAATTACATCACAAGAAAATAGAAATAAGGATTGGAATCTAAATTACGTCACATACTATCCTACCCTAGTGATCTTGATTTGCCTAGATTAACCTGATTCAATAAAAAAGACGACACATAAAAACGAAACTTGCGCAACTTAAGGTCATTTACCCCTACAAACTTGATCACAACACTCATAAAAGAAACATGTAGCCATACAGGTGTCTGTGTCCCTGGCCACACCGAGATAAGCTGCTAAAAGCAATAACTGTCCTGTATCAAGAAGACTTATGTCCTTAGCACTCTTTGAGGTTAACACTTATCCAGTGATGAAACTAGGTACCAATAGTGTATTTTTGGACACCCATCAGCATAAAATCAACTGCAGTGAATATAGTAGGGAACAAAATCAGTAGGGAACAAAGTGTGACATACAAAGCGCGATTTTATATCTAAAACTATGTGATGGTGTGATCAACTGCAATGGTAAAGCATAGGAGTTTTCAGCAGCCCACGATTGTGCCAGCACCTGACTGACAATAAATACACTCTACACTTTGACCCTGCTGATAAATCACATTTATTGTCAGTCGGGTGCTGCCAAAATTATGTAGCGGCAGAAAGGGTTTATAGTTTAGTACTACAGTTCAGCACACCATTGCACAATTTAGACCATAAAATCGCGCTTGATAACAAATATTTGGTATCCTTCTGGAAATCCTATTAGTTTGGGAAAATACAATTTTGCTCAGTGTTTTTTATTCGCAAAAAAATCTTTTGTTCAGAATAATACTCAATTTTAAACGATAAACTTTAGTTATCTAATGTTGCCAAAAATAGCATGCTTTTTCTTGTATGTTATGTGATGACTGAATTAATTTTTATTGTTGTATAATTCAGGTTTACATTGTGCAATATAAGAAGTCTCCACTTCTATTTGCACAATGCCATGGCGTGTTGCATCATCCCGGAAGGCCTATACTTCCGATTGCACAA
>JBCAUI010192194.1:0-31710 GCA_038406195.1 Haplosyllis anthogorgicola
AACTTTACACAACTGTCTACACAAATTTCAACTATTTACCCAGATTGTTATCTGAGGAGTGCAACTGCACAATGCACAGCATGCAAACTGTCCCTGGACAGAATGTGCGTCATGAAAACTGGCCGGCATGAATTCTGGACTGGTACAACGTGTAATTTATATCATTCGTGAGCCCCTTTTGCGCATATGCTTTGTCGTCTGCTTGATTATCCGAAGCTGCCATTTTTGGAGTGTGGAAAAATGAATAAGGCACTACATACAGTGTGCTTGAGGGAGGAAGGTTCTGATATCAAAGAGAGGAAGACCTGGAATTCTTCAGTGTAGGAGTTTGCCTTGAAAGGCTTCCGATAAAGATAGGGCGTGAACACCAATCACCATGAAACAAAGAAAAGCAAACCAATATTCCGTGCGAGGCAAACATAAGCTGTGAGAAAACTTTCCGTGATGAGAAGAGAAGAACGGGCCTGTGAGCTTATTATTATTGCCAACCTCGTTGTTCGATCGCTTATGTAATGGGGCCGTGCAGTGTGTGAATAGCAGAAAGCCAATTTTCCACTAATTAATGTTTCTGAACCGGTTTGCAATACTCGTAAGACAATAAGATGAATTGACGCCGCTTAGATTATTGGCAACTGAATGGATGAATCCAATTCTAGCCCCTTGACCATACTGATCAGGCTCGAAAGGCTAGTAGCAAAGCAAAGCGAGTGTGGTGGCAGTTCACCTCAAGCAATCTGCCACTACACCCCCGAAAGCCTTTCCTGCTTTGGAAATAGCATGAATAGACCCAATGCTCAATCCAGACTCCCCCATCTCCCTCTCTCTCAAGTCCGTGGTCATGATTCATGACTTACTGTTCATCGTGACCCCCTGGTCCCAACATTCTATTGATTCTAGCAATGTCCAGGCCGAATTGTGCCATACCATAGCCTATGGTTAACCTCTCTGTATCGTTTTGGGGATGAATGTCTCATGACCTTCTCTAGCTTACTACTCACAGCTTTCCCCCATTTCAACATTGGCACATGGCCTCGTATCTCATGACATTCCAATTTTTGAAGCTGCCATTCGCGCATCGATTTCCCATAAAATATGAATGGTAATTTTCAGCTATTTCACCGGTTACGCTGTCAGGCAATGGGTGGCTTAACATTAAGCATGAAACAAGACGCGAGAATCCCTGTTTCTTCCTGGAACGATGACGAGAGAAAATCCGGCTTATCTGACTTAAACCATTGCCATATTAGGTCAGGAAAACATAACCTTATAGCATGAGAGAGACGGTACAAGTAATATGTTGTCATTCCTTCAGGGCACACTATACTTTTCGATAACACAACATTGCAATAATTTCATATATGCGAACAATATTGTCTGCTGAAGCTTGTAATATGGACTACATATAGGAAAAGGTATAAAGATACAAATGTGCTGTTATCCCCAGTAAATCCGAGAGCACTGCCATGTTAAATTACCCCTACGAGACCAAATTGGAGTAATATGCATCAAGCACAGCTGAGATAGTAACATGAAAATGCCAATTCGTCGTCTCTTCAGTGCTACTATTTCAAATACAATCATCACTGCTATTTAGAATAAGATCATTGTTGTAGTAGGCATGTTAAGCAATAGTTACAAATTAAAATGGAATTGCCATAATACAATAAACTTTACACTTTCAGTCTCTTCGCATTCGTGCGTGCAGCTACTGGTCAAAGTTTTTAGAAACTGTAGTTTAAAGCTTTGATTTATCTAATTTCTGTGAGCACTGAACTGTTCCATTATTAGCTTCCAATAAACATAAACCTAACTGCAGTGTTTATGAAACTGAAGGGAATTTCAATGTTTTGGAAAAGTAACAATTTGTTATTGGCTCTGGTGTCACATTTTGTAGGATACAAATGTTTCCTTTTATATCGTAGACTCATTTCCAGCCAATGTCCAGAGCAAGGTAGAATATTCTAAATTTAGGTAATCTAACATTAGCCATTGGACTTTCACTAGACAAGAAAACTGATTCCATTTGTTTGGTAAAATGGCAAGTCTCTGCACTATGATGGATTCAGTTTACATTCCACAAAAGAAAGGCAGGACAGAAAAAACAATTGATGCTGCATTCCAACTCATTTTGCAGATCGGTTTTGATGTGGTTTTTTTCTTACTTACAATATATTGCATAGGCTATGGTTGATTTTGCTTTTTATGACAAATCAAAGATGTTTCTTGCCCTGATTTTTTCGCAGCCTCAGGCCATAAACAAAGATGAAAGGAGAGCTATTTATTTCCTGTAATGTTTTCTATTCGGATTGGTTGACCCGAAATGATAACGAGCACTTCTTATTGTTCCGAACGAGTAAAGCCAAAATAGATCCTTATATTGATCTGAAAATCTATACAACCCTCTACACTAACAAAACACAACCTAGTCTCTGGCAACATAGATATGTGTTTGAAAATAGTTATTATAAAAAATCTCAGCATACTTTTACTGGAGGTTGGAGGAGAAGAAAAAATCGCTGTTATTGACAAAGCGATCTCCTACTAAGACTAAATCCCAAAGTAAATCGATTTTTATGTTCAAAGAAGCTGCTAAGCATGGGTTGTGTAGGAAATAGGGGTCGATCATAGGCTTACAATATGGTAACAACTATATCTAAAGGCAAATATCATTTTCTTGTGATGATTGTGACCTTAACTAGGTTATTCAAATGTCATAATTGTGCTGTCATTACTGTGGTATCACAATGCATATTTCAGTAAATTTCATAACCTTGCGGTGTCCAATTAAGTCAATGTCCATTTGAAGATCCGCTTTACATCCAGCTGTGGCTCATCTATTATTCTTATCATTTTCTTCTAATGCCCAATAATAGAGCCCTCACAGAGAGTATTAGAAAGAGACGGATTATACATTACTGTCACACAATTTTTGAATATAACTTTGACTCACATGAATACCAAGTAACTGGGTCACAATCAATTGTCATAGAAATAACAGATCTGCACAGGCGATATAAAATATGTAACATATCGTGGTGCAAAGAAAGTATCAGTGGAGTAAAGTCTTAGAAAGAATGCAACGAGCGGAAATTATCAACTTTTAAGACGCATAAGAATCTCTCGACTGCAGATCGATAGTAATTACTTAGCCACATTACATGACAGACACACACCTTTTGGTTTGAAGATTGCGCACAAAAATTTCAACCTTTAAATTTTAAATTGCGAAACGCAAGTTACTTTAGTGTTGTTGCTCTTTTATGTTTTAATGAGTCTTGGAGTGAAGTTACGCATTTTGCTGAAAATGTTAGACAATGTGTGCTCTGTATGCAAGCTATTCTATTCAAAAAGTCAGATGTTCAAAATTCAAAGCCATTTTCTACAAATTGAAGTAGATAGATAGAGAGTAGAATTGACGTTTTATGCGTGGAGTGGGTGTTTTGTGCAAAAATAAAGCTTTCAGTTTTATGTTATGCTTGCATGATACTGACGAATGCACATAACTTTAAATTTAAAAAAAAAAAACCCGCTATATTAGTAGAAACAGCGTTCTAGTTCACTTCCAAATGAAAGTTGGTGTGGTGATAATTGGGTGGGCATATCTAGGGAAAGGTTACTATATAGAATTCAAAATTGTCTCATCGCATGTTCCAGGCCACAAAACTAATGAGATTTCTGCAAGTCGAGAGTGTCAAGAGATTCCATTGCTAAATGTCTGTGAATACAAAAAGAGTCAAACTTGAAACTATTTCCAGTGCATCTATGCCAATAGATTACCTTCATTTGTCAACAGATAAATTTGTTGCCTTTTTAATATTGTCATTGAATTAACCATCTGGGGACAAAATGAGATTAAACATGCCACAATTTAGATGGAATAACCCAGATTTAGACTTCACTGCTGAAGTGTTCACCAGATCTTTGTGAAGAAACCAATGACAAAGATGACAAACTGCAGACATATCTTGCGTACAATTTATTGGAAGAATTGATCAACTTGATTACGCATTTTCCCGAGTTGTTCAAAAATAGAATTGGTAGAATGTCATAGTTGAAAAGGTCATACGCAAAAGAGATCAGTGTGAATCTGCATCTTTATGCCAAACATAAAAAAAATAGAAAGAAGCATAGCATTTAAGGGAATTTGAAATCATAATCCATAATTTAAAGCTATGTTATTACTGATGATCCTGGTATTTTTCTATCGTAGGCCACTACATCACAATTTGTCTTGCAGTGCCTTTTACAGACTTTTATCTAGACGTATCAATCATAAACTGGAGATGCTTTGTCTCCTTTGCGGAAAGTTAAATTATACATTCACGAACATCTTAAATAGCAAAAGCCTGAAACTGGAGTCCATAGATAATGGTTTTTGTAAAGAAACCTACCCGACATTAGCTTTTAAGATATTAAAACAATGCCAGTGATAAAAAAAACATTTTAAATGTTCATATATTTCAAAATTTGTAATTTAGATGGCATGACCCTCAGTTGAGAATTTATGGATTTTCCCTGTAGTATTCATGTCAGTCATAAAATCTTGTCAATTACACTGGGTGGCATTCACTAATCAGATAAACCCAGTTCCTCTCTCTTTTAAAATCCAGATACTAATCAAGAGCAGATCGGGGTATTTCAAATTGATCATTAGCTGGATAGACTGAAAAAAGATTTTCTTTCATGCATTCACGCACATTTTCATGTACATTTTTATCCTAGTCCTTGGACCAGAATTAGGCTCAAAAGATTATATGTCCTTTATGATTATTGGCCTCCGAGAGGAGAACAATTACTAGACAAAGGTGTTGATTAACAAACAGAATAATATTGGCAGGTACAAAGAAATGTGAGCTTTGATATGTATTTCTCTGAAGGTAGATAACAGGTACACCAAATATCGGAAGCTTCATATGCGAAAACATTTGTCCTTGATGGTACAGAATCCTCGCTTAGGGCTTGCTGGACCACCTGGTCCAAAATGCTAAAATAAATCCAACAGCTGTGTATATTGATGTGCAGTTGCATTGTTGCAGGCCAAAAAAGTTTTTCCTATGCTTTTATCCTGGCTCTGCATAGCTGTTGTGTTGATTTTAGACTATCCTGCAGGTTTTACCCCCTTTCCTTCAGTAGAATTTCTTGTCGGTTTTCATGCGAATCTTGAAAGATATTCAATCTTGTTTTGGGGATAAAACTGAAGAAGCGGGTGCTTTAAGTCTTAAACACCGACATTCGAGCAGGACTTATATGTTCTTAGATATTGAATGCGCTAAAGATATTCTACCATATACGGGAAAAAGTCACAGTAAAACCATAAGATGCTTTTAGAAGTAAAAGCTGTGTAAGATTAAACTTTAATACCAGTCGCAGAATGCTAAATGTTTCGGTCTGGTATCGAATTGCAGCTTATATCTGGTGGGATTTATAGGGCTCCTGGTTTAAACAGAATATTTCTTTCAATTACAGTCCCGGTGTAATACAGTGTAACCAAAGGAAAATATGAAGAAAAACAATTCTCTGGGAAATATTATTCTAAAGTAATGATCAATGTTGAGTTTCATAGATTGGCTCTGATCGCGCCACTATCTCATTTTCTTGTCCCAATCAGCCGGAGGAAAATTTTCTCTTTTTGGCTCCGTTCTTAGACCCCTGGGGAGCCTGCAAGCCAGAAGAAATCGATAGATTCTCCAAGTCGCTACAAACATCCACTCTCTTCAATGCCATTTACTCTCATTTTCCTGTGATTGTGTAGCAACATTAATGGACAAAAGATATTCTTTGCAATGGCTTCCTGATTTGATAAGAAAATGAAGCCCGGAGAGTAGGGGAGTGTTGGACATTACCACCGCAAAAGCAGAACCGGTCAGTATTCCTCAAGCCCCTGTCCCAGCCTGCCTCGCAAGGAGACAGCTCATTCGAGCCAATTGCTTTATGATGAATGGCTTGTTAAAGCTAGCTCGGCACTAGCCTTGTCCGATTTCTTTATCAAGGCTCTGATTGTGTAAGGACTTGGCAAAGCTGATTTAGCCGTACAGGTTGACACATGTCTTTTCCTGCAGTCATTTACTTCAATCCTTTATCTAACTTATCTCCTTCCTCTCTCTCCTGCACATATCAGTCTGCCATCATCATTTTTCGTCATAAGAGCTTTAGCTTAGCACGTTGTAACAGTCTCAAATGCGACCCTGTCTCGAGAGCACGCATTAGTGTAGAATTGAATACCGATGAATTGATTGGTGAATTGAATAATTGGGATAATCAATTCTAAATGTTATCATCAGATCACTTGCCCTTATTAATTTAGATGCATATTTAAATTAAAGTTTACATTTTTTAAATGAATTCAGTGAACAATTTTTGTCTTCATTAAGATTTTAAAATGTGCATATTTCAGTGAAAGTTGACATTTTTTCAATTGAATTCAGTAAATAATTTTTGTCTTCATTAAGATTTATAAATAGAAGTAAAACATGCTGGAAATCTACATTATTGGTTCAATGGAAATATCAAGGATGCAATGTAAAATTAGTATGAGTTCCTTTAAATGTGGTGTAGCAATTTTTTGGGGGGCAGGGGGGCAATTCTTCACATATTTGTATATTTTTACCATATGAAGTAAATCTGATGATGAATTGGATAATCTATCAATTTTAGTGGTTTGATGATCGATGACAGCTTTAGACCAATGACCTCACCTCTACTTTAGTGGTGTGCACTCCTGAGCCATGGCCGGGAAACAATACGCGCTCCTGAGACTGCGCGCTCCCTGTCCTGGTACAACGTCAGGAGTAAGTAGCACCCAATGACCAAAGCTAGAAATTGCGTCTGGTGAAAACCTTGGAGACACAGATTCGGCTTTTGATATTCAAACTGGTCCGCAAATAGAAGGTTGAATTACTATCCGTACAAAATACCAAGAAATGACAGCCTTAAGTTCATGCCAATTTTAAACCCCAATGGGCATCACGGCCCAGGAAACCCACTCAAACTCACTGATGAAGAATGACCAAATTCGACTTGATATTGTTTGATGATTTAGCAGGCATTCTTGGCATTTCTGTTTGGTAATGTATCGAAAAGGTTCATTTTGCCTCAGCAAACAGATAGAAACGAAAAACTGTAGGAGGAACAATTCATCATCGGTTGACTGCCCCATTTGCATGCGCATCTTTTATTTTGCACAAAATCATCTCTGGCTTTTGTTTCTAAGCCAAACTAATCATGTTCCCCATGCTTTAAGACATTTCATGAGAAGTTATATTCTCCTTTTATAACAAGAATGTGATTTAGTTGCTATTGCCATGAATTATTCACGAAATAAGCTTCTGGTGAAAAATGGAATTGCACCAGAGGGCTCGTGGGCTTAATTCATAAAACGTAATGCAATAAAAATCATTTCTGCGGAAAAAAATGTCAGCAGAAAATTTTCGATAAGTCACTAGTTATCTTAAATCTGTTCAGACATTTCGCAGCACTTCATCATCTTACATCTATTTTTATGTCTTCCTTTGCGAAATCTTATTAAACATGCAATTTGTTACAAGGCTTCAGAAACCTCTTTAGACAGATCCCTTTAAAAGATGGCTGGCAAAGCAGCTATGTCAAGCTCGAAAATTCGGCCAATGTGAAATTTCTGACCTCTACGGCTAATGCCACATCCGGCACTTTGTAGCTTATGTGCTCTCAGATGAATTACTGTTCATTTTCAGCCTTTTATACTAAATTTGTTATATGAGAAGCAAGGAAATGATGTGTTTAGTCAACTTCCCGGCAAATACCTTGTGGGACCCGAGTTTATTGTTATGAACCGCAATATTGATGAATTAATGATGCAGCGCTCCACGTAAATGTACTTGCTTTCCAGAGTTAACTGTGTGTGGTGACTGTTTGCAACTTATTGATGTACATAAGAATTTAGTTCAGAATACAATTCACAAAAGAAGAGACGGAATATAAAATAACTGTCGGCGTTTGCTGTAGATAAGTCAGTTGACATTGTCATCAACAGAGAGACACATAAAATGTGAAAAGCCTTTCATCTTCTCAGTCTCTACTGGACATGACAGTCATTTTGCCTTCTGTAGATCTCTATTGATTACATTTACTTAGGAAATGAAGACTGAGCTCCTGGGTAAGCTGTAATGTATTGCACCAGTGCACTCCTTAACAGTCACAAGATGACTGTAACTAGCTTTACCAGTATGCTTCAGCGCATTCTAAAATAGACTCGCTGTACCTCGGACTGAGAGAGTAGTCAACCTCTTCATAGTACTTAGTGATTTCCACTTCGGTCTCTAGTCCAGCTCAATTCATCGATGGGAGCAACATGTCTTGAAGCACCTGTGAGGAGTATTTATTGAAGCTTTTCTCTGTTCAATATGTCTCCTTCCTCTTAATGAAAACATATCGAGCCCACACCTTGGAGATTCTCTACTTAGAGAAGACCTAAGGCAGCTTGAGAATTCAGTCCGACCAGAGGGCAACAAGGAGCTACAATATTGCACTGAAGTACTCTGATGTCCACCCAATCCTATTAGCTATCACACGCTTTTAAGAGGTGCAACCTTGAAGACAGTTGCCTGAAGTGTCCACGAGAGTCAGACTATGGCCTGAATGCTTTTATCTAATAAAGTACTTAGCTGTAGACATTTCACTTTGAAACATTCCGTCATAAAGTTTAGCCACGGCTTATTAAATTTCGACGTAGGACCAGTACAACAAAAACATCTTTCAATTTATCTTGATTTAAAAGCCGCCTGTCCGTTTTGATCAAATACCAGGCTTGCACCCTTGCCAGGATGAGATTGCTGCAAATGACCCAATTGTCAAACTATGACCATGAAGCTAAGCTTGAAGACGAGGAAAACATGCAGAACGAAAGTATGCTGAAAATGTCATGTAAGTTGATGATGTACTGGACTGTGTTTAAATTCTGTCGTGACACATATTTTATGAACTTAAAAGCGCGATTACATGGCATAATCATGTGGTGGTATGCTGAACTGCAGTACTATTTTCGTCTGGGCAGCACCTGACAGGCAAGAAATTCAGTGTGTTCTTCGCTCCCTCCTGAAAAGGATCCAATGTTTAAACTGTCTGTCACCAGGTATGTTTCAAATAAGATGGGCAAAAACGCAACATGAAAAATATTCCTTTGAAGACACCTTGTGTGCTGAATGTCGGGATGACCCTCGTAAGAAAGTTTTGATGATGTTTCACTGTACAGTATACATAATAAAGTAAGTACTCCTCATCTGTCACAGCCCTGTTGCTGGAAAACGTCTTGTTTTCACTGTAATGTTAAAGGTTTCTTACCTTATCCGCGGAAAATAACAAGATGGATATTATATATAATAGCAGCTACAGACATTATGGCTGCTTTAAATGTCATCTGATGAAATATGTATGATGTGTAATAAAGAATGGAAAGATTATTAAAAAAACTAAGGACTTACAATAATAAATCTTCCGGATTAACCTGCATGATATGTAAATAATAATATCTACTAGAATAAAGCCCGACATGAAATTATCTGCTGCCTGTCAGAGTGCTTTTTGTGGAAAATTGTATGAGACGCAATTTTTAAACGTGACGTGAATATAAAGTTGCTAATATCACACATGACTTTGAATTATTCATGGGAAATTCATGCTTACCATATTAGTAAAATTCTTTGGGAAAAAGTTCCCGTTTAAGCTAGTCTGGACTTATTGCTTTATTAAATAGAGCACTTAGCAGTAGACATTTAATGGTGCTTTACAGAAATGCATACAGGCAGAAAGCACAAGTAAAGGTGAGTAATTATCAACGTCAAGTCCAGACTCCACCAAGTACATATCAATCTAACAGGATTAAGCGGCTATGCTGGGTCAGTTTAATGGACTGCACACTTCCAAAGAAGGAAACATTGAACTATTGCCTTCTTTATTACTAAGTTCTCTGTTCTAAGAAGTGTTAAAATGCTTTCATGACGGATGGGAAAAAAATGTCGAAAACGTAAACGTTTTGCACAATCTCTTCGCATTAGTCTCTCTCCCTTTCCTTTTGTTCAAAACATTCTGTTAAGCAGAACAGCAAATACTTGATGACACTGAAATCTAATTCAGGTTTTCTCTGGCTGACACATGCAATTTGGTTTGTGAGACAAAAATACACTTGCTTGATGCGTGACATTTAAAAGTAGTAGATACCTTAAGGTAAAAGCTACTGAAGTTTCCTGAATTGTGCCTTTATCATGTCTGTCTAGCAGAATGTGTACTTGATGTGCCTTGTAATTAAACAAATAGTATGTCGATCTACATAGGGCTTCACGATAAAGGAAGCACTGGCTTTTATGATTGTTCATGCCATGTAATAGTCCTTATAGATGGCGTGTATGTCACATACACAGCCTTGGAGAGCCCACCATTATTCAGCTTGTACAGCAGGCTGTTGACACCCGGGCACCAGTCTAGTCCAGCTGATTTGACTGGTGAAACAAACCATCTTAGGGTCATTTCCAGGTCAAGTGATTGCCCTCTCCCGGACCCTACTTTGGGTCCCCGGTCTAGCCATGTAATAGCAAATCACGTGATGTGTTCTAATGTTGTACCTTAATATAAGTCAGTAGTTAGCATGCGTCCTTTGTTTCGAAATTGTCATCCAGCATAATCTCCTTGTGCATTATATATTCGGGTGTGCTCAGGAGAGCAGGATTGGCAAACTGAATGTAATCAGAATATCAAGGAACTATTTTGGGAATCAAAGCTAAGAAACATTCCTGTCTATTCAATAGATGCATTATTTCACAGTTTGCTACAACACCAATGTGTTTGTAAAAAGATACCGTCTTCAAAGCGAAAGCGGCTCATTTCATATTAAGAAGGCAATATTTCTGAAGACATTTATGGCTGTGTGATTGAGGCAAACTTATCGATGGAGATGAAAATGTGTTCCTCACAAAGTGCGTGTTGGAAATGATGGAAAAGTTGGTGGGTAAAGAGACTTATTTGTATCCAGCTTTAAACATGACAGTAAGCTGTGACATCAGCCTAAAAGCTTCTATGTGTAGCAAATCTAAAAGTCACAAACAGGCCCCAGCATATTGAAATGAAATATCAACGTCAAAGCAGAATGTGACAAAAAGTAATACATATCGAAAGTAAGAAGTACAATACACTAGTGGGTTAAGCCTAAACCTTGTTGCCATCTCACGGAAAAGATGAATCCAGAATGATACCAGAATGGATCCATGCATCATACCGGCGTCAGAGACACAGCTTCTAACTGATCGCCAATATCCGCATCAATAAGAGGAGCTGGAATTAAGCAGCTTCTTGTTTTTAGGAAAATCTAGGGGATAAAGCCCTATTGTTGTGCGGAGAACATAAGAAAAGAAATGATTTATTCACATAGCGTCTTCATAAAAACCGAACAGAATTGACTTCGAATGAAGGAATGAAGAATAACATCCTGAATAACTGGAAGTACATGAGCCTCCCATAGCCGTCCAGACTTTATTGATAGAAATTGCTGCTTAGTTGGTATTTGTTTACCAGTATACTGTAGAAAAAAGTTAACACCATTCGTTGTATTAATATTCTGTTTATTATTGGTAAAAATCAATAGTCTAGCCTACATCGTACTCTCATGTTTCCAGCCGCTGATATACACGAATACGATGTTGATTTCAAGGTTTGCTTGATACTGTTGATTTGTTGTCAAGAGTATTGCGTTTCATAGACATAGTCTATACAAGGTAATTGTAGACAGTGTTCAATGGAATGCCATGATGTGTTTATAAAGGAACACCATTTGAATAATACTGCCGTTTTATGCAACAACCCATTTCGTTTCCTGTTCCATAATATTTGTAAATTTGTAATATCTCATTTGTATCGTTCCACATCGGGGTATGTTTACATTTCGTAGTGTAATTGATGGTCATGTCATTGGATTTACGAAGAAGGGAAATTTCTCCGAACTAATACATCAAAACATCCATTGAAATCATTGAACAGGATTCTTTTATGAACAATTAAAGATAATCTGGATTTCCCCTCCATCAAATCAGTGAATTGAACAAAGAGTAAATGAGCCTTGCGAGATTTAAGATATTAGGCACATTAACGTTTTAATTCTTCGTTCAGTATATTTATTTATAATTTTGATCCTTATTCGTACACACATACATACACAACCACCATGAAATGCAATAAGTATAATTCTGGCAATTCACCTCATTGGAAAGTATTCAATGTAATTTCACCTGTCTTTTATGGCTTAAAAATGGAGAATCTATTAATGACGTGCGACTGCTGTAAACTCCATTCATTAAAAACATTTACAACTCGAATTCCGCTGCAACAGATATTATTTCCAGTGAAACTTTCAGGGAAAATATTTCTTGTCGGCAACGGTTGTCAAGCAACATGCCAGTCGTGTAGAGACAAGCAGGGAGGCAATCAAAACTGATATTTCGCACTTTTCACTTCTCGTTATCACCGCATCAAAATTCAAAACTGGTGTATTACACCCCTTGAATGTGAGTGATGGGGGTAAGGTATTGACTTATCCACGAATGTCAGCTTATCAGCAGGCCTCGCCAGGCAGCTTTTATACCAATCTATACCTCTTAGGCTGCTTTATGCAGATATAGCAGGCCATGGACTAGGTTCAGAGGTTCATATTGGATAGTATTGCAAGCATCCTGTGGCGAACAACTGATGGCTTTTCCTATTACCACCTATGTCTATGGTGAGATTTAATGCCCCTTCGCCTCGGTTATGGGTTTGCCAGCGATCCGAGAAAGAGATTACTTCTTTATTAGTAAACCTAGTCATGATACCGCCTGCAACTCTACGATTCATCTTACACTCGGAGAAAAGATAAAACCGAGCTTCCTATCACTCCTACAAGCTAGGCCAGGATATAGTTCTTTCCCTTTACACTTCCGTCTCTATTTTATGGCTTTCATCTATCAAATCCTTTCCATTTATTCCCCTCAGAACCATTACAATAAGTGAAAATACAAAACCAATAGATTGCTATGCTGTTCGTGTAAATTGAAGTCATGAACACACCAATGGTAGGCAAAAATTACCCGCGGAAGGCAGAAGGCATAAACATTAATTTGAGGATGTGAGGTGATAGTGAATTCCAATATATTTGACAACTGTCACGTTGATAACAAAAGAACAGATAAAACTTTTATTTGATAAATGTGATTTGTTCCAGGCATATAAAGATTCGAGTAAACTGCTCATATCGAAATTGGATGTTTGCTCGCATATGCTTTAACGAATGTCTCAATATATTTATAAGACCGATTGTGATATTTACCAATGCGTTATACCGCACATCTCCATCGTGTCAGAAATGTAGTACTATAATGAAAAACCTTTTTACATATGTGATTGTAAAACATGATGATCTAATTTTATAAGTAAGTGGCCAATCAAACAGCTAATTACTTACTCGAAGGTCTTTGATATATGTTTATCTCGGCAAACGTATCGGCTGATTCTGTTAGAAGTGGAACCGGCATTTGACTCAATCACACAATCGCTAAATAAAAAAGCTGCCAAACTGAATTGACGAAAGCCGTACACAAATATATAGATCTATGATGCAACATAATTTGGGCTGCATTAAGAATCAGGGATAACAAATAATACAAGAAGGAACGATTTTCCGATAATTCTCCATATTGATCTGCCATTTGAAATGCAACGCAGCGAAGGCGCCAAAACTACTTCATGTTTTCCTTGCAAACTACATTGCATGTATACATAATTCTGTAATGGTTCTTTTTGTGCCAAGGCTTTTGTTTGAAATGTTGCACTTTATGGTATTTGAATTTGAAAATGTGATAGGTAATAGTGATCATTGTCTCTGAGATATTGTTTGTTTTGTTCATATTAAGTCAAATCTAAGGGCGTGAAATTGTAAAGTGATCCCTGGTTTCTACTTTGAACATGATCCGTGGAACAAAACAGGATTTTACTTAAAGTTCAAAGCTGTGTAATCTCCGTTGTTGAAATTGCTATAGAAAGATTGGTATTTTACCACGAGAATCTCTCATTTAACGGAGATGTAGATGGTGTTTTTCATTAGTCTACACATTAGAACTATGTATTCGCCAGGAAGCGTTGCAGGGGATCCACGCTATGATAAGAACATGTACTTTTGTATTAGAAAGGATAAGGTAGTTTTGTTTAAGAGTGGAAATCTTCTTTTGCTTTATCCTCCAAGAGGTACCTTATGGTACCAGGAATGTTGTGATGCACTTTGCACAATTTAGATTCCCCTCTTGTAGTTGTGCAATGCGTATTTAAACATCTGATTTCCCAGAGCACTCATTTCTCACAGATGTCTATGGCAAAGTGCAAAATTTACAGACGGTGTTCCAAGCCCTTCCCACCCAGCAGACTCTTGTTTGCCAGTATTAATTCACTGAACTTACAAACGAGTACTATTCAGGTGGTCCCAAAGTTGCCAGCTTTTAATGCCTGTTTACATTACATAACGATTACGTATATTTAGATAACTTTAGTTCTAGCATGATTATTTGTCTACATCATAAAGAACAGGAATAGTTTACCCTGGAATAATTCCATGTGGAAGCATTGCAGGGAGCTGCCATTTAGGGTTAAATGCAGATCTAATTCTTTGAAATGGCACAATGTAGAAATACATACATACATACATACATACATACATACATACATACATACATACATACATACATACATACATACATACATACATAAACTTATCAAGAAAAATTAAGGAAATACCCGCAAAGTATGCATACACATAAACTATTCTGGTCTACAGTTGATGAGGGACTTGGATGAAAGATGTGATGATCCTGACTAATAAAGTAGCTGATAGTTACAAATGTCTGTGAAGACCATCCCAGCAGGTTGATATTCCACACTGCTGACCGGGGATATTGCATTCTGGATCTTGATGATAACCATGGAATCTTTGTTCTGACGACCACATTGATTCATGCTTAATTTGGGTTAATATGGATGAATATATGTAATGGCCCGGAAGAATGAGTTAAACAGCAGTGCTTAATTTAAACATTTCCGAACCTTCGGTACATCGATATGAAATCAATCCGTACAAGAGTCGTAATTTTTTTGTGAAGATTGTAAATGTGTAGATTGTAAATGATACGCTTGTCCCATTTGTTTTCTTAGTTTTTCATTGCAATTTTCTCCAAACAAAGAGTTTAAAGTATAAAAGATTTACAAGTTATTCTTAGTGTTCAAATAATTATACTTTGTAACAATGAATTTACAGGTGAAAAATATAAACAAGCTTCCTGTATTCGCAATGTGACAAGACGAATGCTAACTTATTTCACAACGATCCATGGCTTCTTTCCTTCCGTGCAACACTTTTATTAAGAAGCAAGTTTGCCATGAACTATTATAATTTGAAATCATAGCCTTAACTTTGTATGAGCTTCAGGTGTTTCACGGAACTTAGTCTGGTCAGACAAATAAAGAAATTGAATTTTGCAAGTACCAAAGGTCAAGGAAGTGTAGCCAAGAGAGCTATACAACTTCCTCCTGATTCTCAGGAGAAAAAATCTGATGCTACACTCAGGAATAATTCTGTGTGCCAACAGACTCTGTGCAACTCTTGTATTGAACGATCAGAGATCTTTACTAATTTTAGGGATTTTAATCTTCTGGATGTAGCAGCAGATTACACAATGATAATATGGCAGAGTGGTTCTTGTTGGAACTTCTGGGATAGCAATAATTGTAGGCAAACATTATGTGGGATTGTTATCAGTGTTGATTATAGCAAGCCCATCTTTCAGGGAGCGGAATAATGTAATTGCCGGTGTTAAGCATTCTGGAAAAGAAATTGGACTGAAACTGGAAATCATCGCAAAGAAAATGATTTTTTCTGGAAGTCCTCAAAGATACAAAGAGTTGGAAGTGCCACGAAGCCTTCCACAGTTGGAGCTCATTGCATGGGGGTGGAAATGCTTTCCTGGCATCGTTGTGAGTCAGGGGTAACTGCAGTTACCCATCTTGGAGCGCTTCATATCTACGGCTGTCGTTGCTTCCACGATTACTGGTAATATCAGGGGCTGATACCCGACACTGTATGTCATCAGTTTGAGGATAAGATTATTATGTTGTGTTCTCTTGGTGTATATCTTTAAACATCTCTGCGCCATTACCTGTTGTGTACCGTTGTGCAACATTGCTCTGGAATTACTTTACGAGAGAAACAATTCTTTTTAGATTTACTACAATAGGATTCCTACAAGAAGGGGCCTGGTAATTTTCTACAAACGTATAAAGTAGCTAATGATAGTTTTACTCTGGGTATGAAGCAGAACATATGTACTTGATCAGGATTCAGTTTATTGCGAGACAGTTGGCTACGATTCCAGATGAGTTAATTTCCAATGTAAAATAAAATAAACTTGGTACAGACTATATCAAATATTCATGTATACCACTTCATATGCTGACAAAAAGTGGATGATTTTGTGGAAGATTCCCAAGCACAATTCTGGATACAAAGTTTGATGGAGTGGGTACCTCACGGATGGCCTTTATGTGCAGGAATATTTTCTTTATGGCTGTCGTTGTATCACTAATTGGTAAGTTCGTTGTCACTTGACATTTTGAAGAAGGCAGTCAGAATATACTTTGTGCCAATAAATGCCGTGCGTAATGCCGGATTGATAGCAACCGATTATGTGCTTGGCTGCTTTAAATGTCCACTTGATAATTAATGAGGGTTTTGTTTCTTATTGCTGGGTGCAACGTTTTGAGAAACAATTATTTATTGCACCTGACGACAACAAAATACAGATTACACTTAGCAAATTAAAATATGAATCATCAAGCAGAGATAAATATGTTACAAGGTTGGGATTTATGGCGCGCTGTTAACAAGGTGCTGAAGGAACAAAATTGATAAAGAAAAAAGCAGGTGTCAGATAGAAATAAAAACTAAATGTCTCCGAATATAGGTGTAAAGATTGATCATTTCGATCTTTGACGTAAAACTCTTCACAGCAACCGTCAGACTATCCTTTCACGTCTGCGGGTAGCTTTTAAGGTCGTACAATATTAAATTTTAAAATACAAACAATTGTTAAAATGTCAGTTTCACCATCGTGTGTGATTAGTAAAGACATTTTGAAGAACCTCTAATAGTATCGCACTACGTCGGTGCTGGTCGATAGACGTAGACTTGCTTACAGATTAACCAGCGAGAGCTGAATATTCCACAGGCATTGAAAGTTAAATGATGATGATGGTTTTTAAATTACATTACGAACAAAATAACTTATGAACACGATTTTACCATTTTCCTTAGGTTCTATGACCATGTCCGACAAGAAAAGACTCATTTTGAATTGCATTCTACACCATTGTACTACTTTATAATAAAAACAATTTTACCATTTTTCTTTACAGGGGGCTTGACAATGTCTGATGAGAAACGACTCATTAAGCATCTGCTTGAAAACTACGACAAAGTTGGCTTGGTCGGTCGGCCTGTCTACAACACATCTGAGACTGTCAGAGTCAACTACGGACTCGCCCTCATCCAGATTCTGGACCTGGATGAGAAGAATCAAGTCCTTACCACGAATGTCTGGAGTAGATATGTAAGTACTGACTTCTTGCATACTTGTTGCCATAAATATTATAATATAACTTTATGAATGACTATCCTGCTTCGGAAATGTCAATCCCTTTTTATTAAGATTACACTGTATACTACTGTATCAATGTTTAACAGAAATATTTTTGTACATGTAAACATTCAAATGACATACAATATCCCACGTTGATTGAATTACATTTGGTCTTCCACAAACAATTTATCTAAACGCAATATGAATAACAATAGTTTCACTATCTTCAGTTGACATTAAAAAATTTTCCTTTTTAGTCTTTCAAATTTTGAGATACACTATGGAAACATTTTAAAAATCACGCCTACATTTTTCGGATGTCTCTCCGATTCCAACTTGTATGAAATTTGTATCTGAAACATTAATTAGTAATGAAAATACAAAGGAATAATTTGAGTAGGAGTATTAAAACTATTAGAAAATATTAGTGAATATAAATATTAGTATAATATTTCCTAGAAAACCCGGTTCTAAACATTGTTTTCTCTCAACATTTTACAAAAACAATTTAAACTTTATGTCATTACGCCCAATATTGCCTTCTTATCTTTAATAAACATATATACGTATAGTATATAGTGTATACAAAGATTAAAAATATATTAAAGGTCTCACAACGTTGAGCTATATGAAACTATGATCCATTCAAAAGTGTACGCCCACAGAAATGTAGCACAATATGATTTCCATATAAGCATGATAGTCATTCATAAGGGGGGTAAGGGGTTGGGTTTATCTAGTACGAGTCCATTGGAACAAACTAAATAGGATGAATGCATTTGTCATGAAGCATTTGCAATAAAGAGATCAAGCTGTCGAATTGAAATCTTTTCGGCATTTGACAGTTATGAGATGTCTGTAATGTATGAATGTTTCTGCAAACAAATACGGGCTTTTGCACGTGGACTTACTGGATATGAAAACCAACCCTTTGTCGCTACAATTATTGTGATGCCAATAAAACTGGAAAAGGTCGAATCCGAAAAAGGCAATGGATTAAGGGCGATTAAAGCTGTCCCTCGCCATGAATCAATATTGAAAGACAGCAACGAGGCAGAGGGGACGATGGCGGTTCACCGGGGAGACGTCATGCCCAGGCTTTGTCCCCCATTCCCGGCAACAAGGATCGTGCCCTCATAAGGAAGTCCGGCAAATGCACTTAGAAGACGCCCAATGGCTTATTGCAATTTTCATCCTTTTTCCCATATTAAGATGAAGTGCCAAAGACGTGTTTCAGTTGTGTAGGGTAAAAGGTTCAGCAATAAGTAGAAATAATAAACAGTTGGGGTTTTTTTAACCTCGTATTTCCCGAAGAATTTTCTCCAATGAGTATTTAAAATGATTACAAATTATTTTCACTTGTTAAACAATATAAAGCATGTCAGATATTCTGTCACATATGTTTAAGGGTACGAACGTGACAAAAAATACAGCTTGCACCTATTATAATACATTAAGTAGAACTGTTATGTTATGCTAAAGCATGGAACTTCATGGATGAGTGATTTGCTATGTTCGCAAATAAAATATATAAAATTGATACCAGCGCGGAGTCCTTTTCACGTTTCATATTTCAATATCCTGAGCTTCTGAAAACTATACCTGCTTCATTTTAATTTCGGCCATTTTACCTTTGACGAGAATTCGAGAAAACTGCTTGTATGCGCAAAAATTTTAAGACTTAAAAGGTAGGTTTCATTTTATGATACATTAGCATTGTCACACTCGCATTTAATTAACAATAATTTACAAGGATAATGATAATGATAAGTAAATCCGAAAAGGAAGGTTCATTCACTCCTTAATTACCATCACATTTTCTTCTATTTTGTTTTCTTAATTGACAGTAGCCCTCCAATGCCATATGATCTGATTATTATTTCCTGTATTTTACTTTTCGTTAGTTTGGTTTAATCTCGGTTCGCTGAAAGATTTCTTTGCATGACAATTTCGTCTTTCGATATTTGCATGGTGGTCATTTTATCCCCATAATTCATTGTAATCCCCCCATGATTTAGCTGTATGTTTCAGTGACTTTATGACCACTGCCTAACCCAAATTGGAAATCATTTCTTTGATTGTTAATATACATAAATCCATCAATGTTAACTGAATTTTTATAACTACCAAGACTTGCATAGAATTTGTGGTGAATCGGGTCTGATATTTAAAAAAAAAAACCACTTAAATGAAACCAATACTTTTCTGAAATATTCCTGAGAGAGCAGCACACATAGTTATCACTTCAAAACCGATAATAAACAGTATCAATTTCTTTAATATTTCCAAGCATTTTAATTAAGTTTATGACCTGACCATTTCTTTATTATCTTTTAACAGGAGCGCACCCTAGGGAGAGAAACTCTGCACACGCGGATGGCTGGCTCTGACCGAGTGTGGGTGATAGCTGTGGGTGATGTGTGGGTGAAACGTGCCAGATATTCCCGCCTTTGCTGAGCTTCTCGCCCTATGGACCAAAAACATATATCCACTGCTGCTCTGAACTATAGGACAAAATAAAGAATCTATGCATTGTCTATTTGACCTGAAACTTTAAATGTTTTTATCTCATAAACATGATAGCAGGATTAGTTGCTACTTGTAACAGTCCACACATATCAGAATCTACTTTATTTTCACATTCTGAACTGCAAATAAAGATACTTGTTTTCAATATATTGGACCTTCGTTATCGTAACCCCTTTCCCCAAGGATATAAACCTGCCTTTAACAGAACATAAAGTTTTCGTGCTCCTCGCTGGTATCAATATTATCGAAAAGAGTGTATGACTTGGTGAAAGAACTAAACATTTCATAGTTTTCAGTTTCATTCAGGTTTCATCTTTATATGACTCCATTGCAAACGAGTACATTATTCTTTTCTTTTTTAATTGCATACATGTACTTATCCATTTTACTATATATAACCCATGGCTTTTATAACCTGCACTGTTCTGGCATGGTAAACGATAATACATTCGCTTTCTCTAACCTCTTAGTTCTCTCTTTTCAGTTCATTGTCTCGTTTGTTTCCCACTCTAAAGAGGAGTGAACCTTTACAATGATTCAGGAATCAGTTTGATAAATGAATAACGTGTTGGTTTGGTTACTTTGTATTGTAGTTATGGAAGGACATTTTATTACAATGGTCTCCAGTAGATTTTGGAGGCGTGGATCACGTACGAGTTCCTGCAACTAAAATCTGGACCCCCGATATAGTGCTATATAATTAGTAAGTATTTTATCTTCACGTTATTACAAATGGTCTTGCCACATTAATAGTCCAGACTTTCATTAACGTTTTTCACATCTTAGATGAGTTACGATAACAAATTACACATGAAACACTTACTGATTCCGTTCGGTACGCAAAATCATTTTGAAATATATAGCGAATAATTACCATATGAAAAATGTACGAAAATATATGTGACAAGACTAATATGTAATCATTATCCTTAGCACTGTTTTACCGTATACATCACGCGTTTTAGATAAACATGTATCAATAGACATTGACAACCATTTTAAAAAATGTATGCCTGCCGAACAGTGTGCCCAAGTATGGATGATCAAGTACAGATAAATAAAACTGTTAGTCACTCTAGGTAATACAAAATAACAATGGAAATGGATAAGCTGGCCCAACCTATTCCGAGGATTCTCGCATACAGAGATATAAAACTTTCAATAAATTGTTATTCTGCATTATGTAGTTAACGTCATCATAATGGCCAAGCGCAACAAGGCAGTGTTTATTGAGCAGTGGTTCAGAAAGTTAGTTGATCGTTCAATGCCTCATGGCTTTGGTGAACTTGATTTGGATATGATGTATCATCTGCGTTATTTAAACACCAAGTTTCTCATTTGCTGCTATTTCATGGCCAGTTTATCCCAAATTTAGCGTTAAAAGACACAGTGCATTCTCCAAGGGACAAACCTTAAGAATGATGAATGCGAACACACGAAGAGACATAACACGCAGCTTCAGCAATAGACACATCTAGGGACCGGGGTCTCAATTTTTTGTCGATAGTCAATAGCATTCTTCGATAAATAGAGTAACTGATTGAAACCAAACTGCCTTATCGATTATCAATTTATTCGGTAAGTTCTGATATGATTTTTCCAGACTGAAAACACAATTGAAGGAAAATTAAATAAATTGAAAAATCCCAAGTGTTTATTATAATTTCCATTGGTATAGTCAGCAAGTATATTTTTTGGATTACATATTTCTAGTCCAAAAGCGTCCGGTCTGGTTTTAATCGCTTATCGATTATTATCAATAAATTGATTTCAATTAAATATTTTGAGTACTACCTCTAAAAGGTAGCCTCCCTAATTGTTGTTCTTATGTCTTTTTTTAGCGCGGACACTCGGCTGAAGGAACAGAGGGAGGCCATGGCTGTTGTATCCAGCGATGGGACAGTTTTGTGGATCCCTATGGCGATCTTCAAGTCCACTTGTTCCATTGACATTACTCACTTCCCATTTGATGAGCAAACCTGTGTCATGAAGTTTGGTTCCTGGACATACGATGGTTTCAAACTTGATGTGAACTTCTACGACGGCCTCGAAGAGGTCGATGTTAGTGACTACATAGAAAGCAACGAGTGGGGCTTGCTGGGTCATCCTGCTGTCAAAAATGTCAAGTATTATCCCTGCTGTGAAGAGCCCTACCCAGACTTGACTTTTACTCTCAAGCTCAAAAGAATAGCTGCTTTCTATAATTACATATTGATATTGCCATGTGTGCTGCTCTCTTCATTGACCTTAGTTATATTCTGGTTGCCCCCAGAATCACCGGCCAAAATGATATTGGGTAAGTTATTTTTCACTATAGTTAACACGTTTTTCAGTTCGCCCTTAACGAATAAGGCAGTAAATACCTTAAAGTCAGTGAGTGTACATATGAAAGCGTCCAGGAAATTAAATTTTACGTCATGTAAACGTTTGGGATCGTGGATGCATGCGTGTGTACAATATACTCTACATACGTCAGCAAGTTTGTGTTGAAATTAAGATTTATGTAAAAAGTAGAAATATATTTCAATTATATCAATTAGTAATTTATCACATCTGAACTTTAGGTGAATTAGATTTTAAAAGCTTTTTAGAAAAGGTTAAAATCCCTCGAAAAGAGTGACAGTATCGTTTCTATCACTGTCATGTGATAATGGACAAATTGAGCAGAAAGTTGTATTTTACATTTATAATGTAAGAATCCCGTGAGATGACTGCTCTACCCACGTTGATGCCGAGGCGAATATTCTGAGAATGGACTAAGAAAGTTAAAAATCGTGGCAAATGTTGAAGAAAAAGTTGATTAATTCCCAAGAAGCTTGCAGAAGTGAATCTGTCTCGCAAGGAAATTACTATTGCAGCCCTGTCAAGAGTGACATGTTTAATTAACATCTTCTTTTAAAGCTTAAAACTCAACAGATTTTATCCCAACAGCTTAATAGTAATTACCTTCCCACCCAAACTACAACAGTAACCACCTCGGAAGAAAATGGCTGCAACTATTTTAATAATTAATTCACAAAGACAACAAAAGAGAAGTCTAGTAGGACAGACTAATTACATTACTATCTCATTATGTAAGATATTACCGATTTCGTATTACTGCTAGGCTTTCAGTTATTTTTGCTCGCCTGTTAGCCGCACATATATTAGTCTTTTATATCACACGTCTTTCTCGTTTAGGTAATTAATTTAATGATGGTTTGTTTGCATCCTTTTTGCCTTCATACAGGTATGAACATATTCGTGGCCTTCTTCGTCTTGCTACTTCTGCTTGCGGACTCCACTCCTCCTGCAGCCAGTTCCATACCGTTAATAGGTAGGCCACATGGTGAAAATGGAGAGTCACCTCAAGAGCCCCCCGCTTCAAATGGTCCTGTCTTTAACTGTGAGAGCTGGTTTTAGCCAAGTGGTCTCCAGTAGCATCACGTTTTAATGACGGCTTCACCGCAAACAAATAGGCCGATTTGTTTGGCCATAAATTGGATGAATTATTTGCAAGTTCTTTAGAACAGAATTAAGTTCTTCGAGTTTATGTGTATGCAAAGCATACAAATGAATTGAATTTCAAAATTAATTTTCAGGCTGTTATGAATTCAAAACTGATTTGATGTGATTGCTCTGTCAAAATTTGAATTTGGTTTGTATGTAGGCGACTTGGCTTGATCGTCCCTCAGTTTTAGAAGGCGCCTTCCCAAACACGGCCCTCTGTAGGTTGGGCCCAGCCATCGTCTTGTCAATAGGATAATGGCCATTAAAACAAAATGTGCATAATGAATAAGAGTTTCCTTATTGTCTCCTCTTACCTAGGTATGAACATATTTGTGGCATTTTTCTTGTTGCTCCTCCTACTGGCGGACTCCACGCCTCCCGCTGCATCCACAGTGCCGCTCATAGGTAGGACACACACACGGGACAGTAGTTCTATTGCCCGGAGAGAGAGACTCTGAAGAGGAAAAGTTTTCAAACACGAAAACAATTCTGTTGACTTAGTCTTTCTCTTTGCACAATATCTACTGCATATCCGCACTTCAAATTTTCACCACAATTACATGCTCTGTGAGGCTGGAAAATTTCGATTTCACTGACACTTTACACAAGCAATGGTGGAAAAAGTTGTTTTCTGCGGTTATTCCCAGTCGTTTGTCTGTAAAATGGTGTAAATGTGAACTGCTGATAATCAATACGAGAGTTGTTCTTATATGGGAAAGGTTTGTTACTTCTGCTTTGAAGATTCACTTTGGCTTTTTCAACACGAAGGTGCCCTCTTACCAAGCTCATGAAAACAAAGCTGTTGATACTAGCATACTGTCTACGTTATCTTGTTGGGGAGATTGGCATGGTAGTAAACCTTTCCTCGTATTTTGCATCAAAATTATCAATAGACACTTTAGTTTGAAGGCATCAGAAATAAATGTAGCTTCCCGTGCCACCTATGTGTCTTGGTAAGAGGAGAATTGAGACTCTTTAACAAATTTAAATTTATGCACATTATTCTGTATACAGAAGTAATAAATCCTTATTCCCCAATAACTGCTAAGAATGAACCCAGAGTTTACTACATAAAATAATATCCTATTTAATTCATGTGAAATTAATATTTGATCAGATGTCGTATACAAGATTTAATGTTTTTGTGAACAAAACATTATTGTGAGTAAATTCATGTGAAATTAATATTTTATCAGATGTCGTATACAAGATTTAATGTTTTTGTGAACAAAACATTATTGTGAGACAAATTACTATTAACTTTTTCTGAATTTATAAAAACTTTAAATCTTATAATTATCTTGACTTCAAAATAAATTCCAACTTTTTTCTTCCAGGGGCATATTTTTGTTTGAACATGATACTCATCACATTATCAACATTTCTATCAGTCATTGTCATCAATTTATATTTTCGAGGAGACAAGAAAAGCAAAGTTCCTAAATGGTTACGTAGGGTAAGTTATTTTAACGAAATAAAAAGCAACAACAGAAAGAATTTAAACTGGATTTCTTAATTTACGTCTATTCACCATCAAGTATATACTTTTAACGCGAAATATTCATATTGTGTTATGGAATGTTTATTTGATGTATATTTACAGATCATGGTGGACGGATTAGCACGGGTGCTCTGTATGCGTAGTGAGATTGCTACAGACGAAGCAAGAGACGCTTCTCATCATGCATCCAATGCAGATGGCTCTCACCACAGCAGACATAGTAAAGAGCGCAAAAAAATCAAATGCCCAAAGTTGGAATATAATAAGTTCCAACCTCCTCCCCCAGTCATGGACTACAGAGATGGAGTGGGGACAGGGCGCTCTCATGCCACCCCAGACTACTCTCCATTACATACACAAGCTATTGAAAGTGACATCAAGGAAATCAAACGAATCCTAAGGACCTTCATAACAAGAATAAATGAAAAGGATGCACAAGGCAGAATAGCAAAAGAATGGAGAATTGTGGCACGAGTGTTAGACCGACTATTCTTTTTTATGTATTTATGTACGATTATAGTTTCATTAGCAACAATATTTCCCAAAGGATAAGAATACTGCAGATACTTAGTATTATTTGTTTTACACTTGTGGAGGTTCTCATGGAAAATGCGGTACACGTACATAGACTGTAATTACATTCTTATTCATAAGTGTATTTCCAAAAGATGGCAAATTGTTTTGGCATCTGGTAATTAAAATCGAAACTGACAAAAGAGATGGTGAATATTCTATTGCGTCTGCGAGCTTTGTTATGATAATCTCCACAATGAAGAAACTTTTGGTTCTGTTGTTATGCCTTATTCGGCCGGTGCTAATATTCATCATAACATGTCACATTGGGATTCCAGACAGTTTTTTTTTGTATTTATTGACGTTATTATTATTGTATTGTTTTAATGTAGGGGTTTGTAAAAGGAACACAAAAGACAATGTCTAGCTTTCGTCTACAATGGGGACTCCCCGCGTTTGAGTGAAATTATTAATCCTTCTTCAGTACCTCAGCAGAATCGCAAAACAGTTCTGGATAGATCGAGTCAAGATTCCACAATTCTAACCATCGTATGACACAGAAAAACGTTTTAATGTGGATATGTATACCTTAATTAAACTTTTTATCCTTGTTTTTATCTACTTTCGTTAGAGATTAATTTGCCCAACTGAGTTTGTATCCTGCTTTATCCTTGGAATCAATCATGACCTTTGCAGGTAGTCTTAGTTGCCTTATTTGTACCTGCCGCTAAATTATTCCAACAGTAGCAATCTGTGATACAATATAGTTTGTTATGGATTTCTCAAGGGAATGGATCTTAGGCTGAGACCTATATGTCAATCATGAGGAGGAACGTTAGCAAAAATGCCCCAACAAGATCTACAGTTCTCTTCGAAGAAAAAGACTTCGTTAAAATGAAAGAGAAGGCAGCCATGTGGGGAAAATGAGTGATTAGCAAGGAAGTGCAAATTTCATTTTGTCTTGGAAGAGTGATATGGTTTGCTGAGAAAGAGAGAAGAAATTACTTCTCCTGGGGATAACTACCGAAATATCAGGCCAATGATTGAAGAACTAATTAAATTTCACATCATCTCACTAAGAGAAATGAATTAAATTAAGGCTTTGTGAAATGTACTGATGAAAATAAAAAAGAAACTTTTGTCTATATCTGACTACCAGTCAAGTGTTGACGACTTTTCCTCACGTACGAGTTTAATACAGTTATGATATCACTGTTGTACAAACTGGTATTAGAAACTATTACTATACAAAGTAAAGAAAATCCTACAGACAGTCACTGGTATCTTTATATCTGAGCAATATGCCTCAAGATGCTTAAAACATATCGCGTCTCTTCACTTTGTGTTGACATCAACCAGCACAAATGAATGTTGCTTTGCTATATAAACTTATTATGGTGTCCTCATGCTACATTTGCAGATATGTATTATATACAGATAACAGTTGAGATAAATAAAATCATGTTATAATCCGTTGCCAAAATAAAACACTAACATGTTTCGTATGTGGTAGTATGAAATAGTGTTTTGTTATGTATGTGTACACAGATTGGCAACTTGCTACAGACTTAACAAAACGATGTTACAGAGATATTACAAATAAATTTCTAGATACAAAAGGGGAATCTATGTCTTACTGTTTAATTCTGTGGTCGTGCAAATCGTTATTTTCTAATCATTTTTGTTTGATGATAAATAATAATCATAACCAAAATAATTGTATGGTGTGAAATCACAAAAAAAAATACTGAAAATGTGTGGATGAGCTAATTTAGTTTAACAAAATCTGTAGCATCACATAAACATGCTAGTTTCACTATAAAGTAACACTGACATACATTATGTATTGGACCTTTAGGGAAAAATTCATTGTAACGCATCATGTATACTATGTTTTACTAGAAGACTTAATTGGTTCATCTCTCATCGTCTACCTCATCTGTATACATTAATGTCATCCATTGCAACTCATTTCACATTATACAAAACATATACATGTATGTTCACAACAAAAAACAGTGAGTACAAAATCTACATGTAACACATATAGGCCAGGCATTAGTTAAACTAATGAGGAATAAGACGAGGACATAGATTTCAAAAAAACAGGGTTGAGTAGATAAATAAAGTAAGCGGAGAAATCAACAGAAATTATTCGACAGTTGTTTCAATTTAAAACTAAACTTAATGAATTTAGGCATACATATCAGGCTTCCCATATTAGTATCAATGTAAAATTTGTGCTAAAGCAAGAAAACGTGGCAATATCTGTTGATACTCCTGTGGTTGGTTGTATTTATGGGGGTGGTCACAAGCATGCATGTCTGTGTATATATTCTAGTATGCCAACTGTGCCCACTGCTCAACTGTACATTCTGAAAATAAATAAAATGAAATTTGCAATACTGTTTTATGTATTTTATTTCTTGTTTGTACTTACTATACAACTGGTGCTGCGTTGTCATGATACAGGCGATTTCCAAATGGGTATCTATGGTAAGTATTGAAATTACTGGTTGATTCCTGTCCAAGTCAAACCTCAGCAGTGCACTTCAAACATTATACGTTTCATACGTTTTCATTTGAGGAGACTAACTGATGTCGCTCAGTCGAGGTTTTTTTTTTTGAAATTCCTTTACTAATCAGTCTAACTAGACTAATTAGTAACAATTCATAAATAAGTATGTTAACACCATAAATTCACGAAACAAAAACATATTTATGGAAAAATTCTTTGCATAAATATGAATTTGCTGATTTCAAAATCAATAATATGGTTTCAAATTACCTAATCATGGTGAAAACTTAGTAAAGAAATTTCCAAAAACCTTGAATGCCTCCACCCTCACTTCACGGCGAGAGGTCATCAGATTAGGCAGAAAGAACAGCCAAATAGGCAGATTTAATGCTGCATAGTCCTTTGCAGTCGGGAGCCAAACAGCCAGCACCACAAAAACATAGAGGTGGAACTCATGTAGAGAGCTAGATGTACACTGTGCTGTGACTGGTTCAGAAATGAACTAGTTTGTCATCATAATTTTCCTTATGTATGGACATTGGCTCCAGCTGATTGAATACTTTGACCGTGTGACCAGACTTATTTTGAATATAACAGTACTGAGCCGCCAGTATTTCCAGTGTCATTCAGGTTTCATAAAAGTTTTCATCTTTCATCTTCAATAAAGGTTCTTCTTAATTTGTATTCTAATTTGTCCAATTAGATAGAAATTTACGAAATTCAATACATTCAAAATGTATAATTTTGGTAGTTTACCAAGTCCAAGATCGGAGTATCGGTGACCTCATAATTTTGTTTCCATGCTGGTCCCGCAACTGAATAATATTTAACAAGAAAATAGATCACTTGATCCATCAAGGACACACGTGTAGGCGCTTCTGCCGAACGATATGCCCAAAACTGGATGTTATTCAGTTATAATTCATGCGTACAACTAATCGGGTTGCGGGATGTCTCGTCAAGACTGCCGTCATAGTAGAATAGGCCCATTGGCTCGCTGCAATTTGATAAAGGAAAACGCACTCAGTAGATTCATTGCTACCTGAGCAACAGGTAGCTAAGTGATGAGTTTGTCCTATTTTTACACAATCCGGACACTTGGCGACTTGCCAAGTGCCTGCATATTATGATGTCATTAGCAACGTCATTTGATTTGGGGTCATGGCAACAAGTGTTGCATTATATATTTAAGTTTGACCTTTGTCATTGCATTTGTGAAGGTAGCAATTACTCTAAGAGTAACCCTTTTAATTATAAAAGTGATAGGAATTTCGTGATTTAACGTTATTTGAAACATTTCTGCGGATTGAGCTTAGTTTGCAATTAATTTCCCTTAGACTGACAATAAACGCCTCCGCCGTAAGTCAGATCGTAATGTAAGCTGGATTCTGTAGAGAATGACATGTTCGTTGCAAATATCAGTGTCTACTTGTATCGTCATAACTAGTACATTTTGTAGGGGACTTGCTAAAACATAAAATGAAAACTAATGAAAAGTATGTTCATCTCAACTGCTGGCAAACTGCCGTAGAATTAAAGAAGAAATACTTTTCTAAATATTTGGAAGTAGTCTAAAAAATCAGTAGTTAACATGAAAAACACAACGTTTAATATTCTTGACCTATTTGATACACATCTTGTGCTAACGTCTATGACTTGGACCAAAGACGAAGAGAGCATAAATTTATTGGTCTACTAGCAATTAAACCTTTCAACAGAGCCTGCACCTAAATGTAGAAGATATTTTCAAAAATAGCACGGTTAAGTAAGAATAAGCTGCACAAGTTGCAATACCTTGTCATGAAAACTGATGCAAAACTATATTTGTAAACGAGTATTTCCACTCGTAGAAACATTACATCGAGGAAAAAACTGCTAACTTGAAAAGTACAGTGTGAATTTCTGTTGTCCTCTATATCAGTTTCATTTCTTTCCGTAAACATAGTGTCATGCCGGAATTGTGGTACACACTTTTTAGTATAATTGTTGATTAGCTTTAAGACCAAGAGTGTTGTGCGCACTAAAGTTTATTTTTCGCAATGTCATATGTAATCCCTTCTTGTTAATCAAGATCTTTTGAACCTGGAATATTTAATATTTAACTGACTTATATTTGTAACTTTTAAACTTTTGAAACCTTTGGTGACAAACATCTTATGCGATTCAATTTTGTGATAGTGTTTCTCCTATTACATGGAAGGAGTATTGCATTACATAGACTAGATCAAACATCTGATACCTTTGCCGTTATTAGCAAGGTTATACAATGTGCTTTAATATCGATTAAGTCTAAATGTTTGATGCTGTAGATAACATAAAAAGACTTCTAAGCTTTGCTTTCCTCTCTTAAAATCTCATTCCCGTGCAACTTTATGCGTTAATTTACATTATCGTGCAAAACACAGCAGCTTAATGATTTGTAATAACAATTTAAACGGCGGGTGTAACCATCTTTCCAAGATCATAGTCACACAAAGACTTTAGGCAGGTGTACTGAGAGATGTACCAAGATGTACTGAGGCATCGTTTATAATTAGCAACTCGTGCGCTAGCAACCGTAAGCTCTGTTGTATTTAGTTACCTGCTCATCTGTATCTGATTCATTACTTATATAGCATTTAGACAACGTTGCAATAGACCAGCAGTTGCAAAACAAATGTATTTTTGATGTGGCTTAAACATCAATCTCTATCAGTGAACCACAGCTCGCAATAACTCCAAGCGGAAATTACTTTTATGCTGTGCCCCAACAGTTCCTTTCATGAAATTAGCGCAATTTGGGATCGAGAACAAGTAATGTTTCTTCTTCTCAGAATCGTATACCAGTCAAATTTATCAGATGAACTGACGGGTTTTTCTAAATTATTGGTTAATTATTCTGGTCTGGAACCATCGCCCTTAAACGAAAAGTGAATCATGCAATTACCAGATAGAAGCATTACCCGTAAAAACAAAGGAGTAAATAACTAATTGAATATATTTCCAATGGATCAAATTATCCCGCATTAAGACTAATTGAAATAGACTGTGTGATTCCAAATGCAGCCACGAATCATCAAAGCACCACTAATTAATGTCACTTAGTAGTTCGTTGAACGTGACTTCAGACGCAACCAAATGCCAATATCTTGTAATAAGTAATAAGGAATGACAAGGCAGTCCCGTCTTGTACCAGAACAATAATCCTATTTCGAAACAATGGAAATTTATTGAGGAGAGCACTGCGTAAATTTAATCGTTCTTGCATCCGTTCTTCAGCTCATATTGATACGGCTTCTATTTTGAATTATATGCGATGATTGGTGCATTGAATGGCTAGGATGTGCTTAGTGTTGACATTGCTGGCAAATAGTGCATAACAAGTTACCTGTCAATTGTTCCACAGTTAAATGGGGCAAAACCACTGATCACTGTTTCTAGGCTATGTGTAAAATTGATAATTCTACATGTATGTGTGTAAATTGTACAACTTGTTTCTGGGCCTTTAT
>JBCAUI010192195.1:0-17129 GCA_038406195.1 Haplosyllis anthogorgicola
GGTCAAGGCTGACCGTTAGGCTGGTAGCGGTGTGCTGGGGGGTGAAGGTCGTGTATGCTGGTGCCATACCTAGACAAATATTTTGCTCAAATGGAAAAAGTGAAATGTCGAGTAAACATAGGTGTGTGACCCATCAAATCAACATGTTTCGTGATGCCTGATGCAACTGTGATGTCAGAATAGATGATTTATATGGTTTGGAAGCCCATAGTGATGTTTTGTCCCATAACTTCTCACATATTCATTTCACAACTTGAAAAAAAGGTTGTGGCAGGTTAGCTCAAAAATCTGGACAAAGCTACATTAACATTTTATTTTCAACTTGCACAGTTTCTCAAATAACTCAATCAAATGTGTTTGGATTTGCTTCAAACCTTCAGAACAGTCATTCTTTTGTCGAGACAATTCTAACAAGGGGTCACAACCCCATACTTGCATCAAAACTACACATGTTGAAATTTTGCTCAAAGGAAAAAAGTAAAATTTCTCATTAGTTTTTTTAAGTAAACATAGGTGTGTGACCCATCAAATCAACATGTTTCACAATGCTGGACACAGCTGTGATCTCAGAATAGACAATTTATATGGTTTGACATCTCATGGCTACATTTTGCCCCATAACTTCTCATTTTTATTCATTTAACAATACAAAAAAAGGTTGTGGCAGGTCAGCTCAAAAACACAAACAAAGCTGCATTAACAAATTTTTTCAAAATTTGAAATGGCACATTTTCTGACATAACTCAATCAAATATGCATGGATTTGCTTCAAACCTTCAGAACAGACATTCTTTTGTCAAGACGATTATAACAAGGCATCAAAACCCCATACTTGCATCAAAACTATGCATGTTTATTTTTCAAGTAAACATAGGCATGTGACCTGCCATCTCAACATGTTTCATGACACTGGAGGCAACTGCATTGTCCTCAAAAATGCAGCAAACAAAAGTAGCATGATAGTATTCTTTCAGCTGTGCCATAAGCCCCACAGCTTTCTTGTTTAATAATGCCAAATGGACATGTTTTACTTTTTGATGGATTAGGGTCATGTCTAAATTCTATGCCCATACTGATGCTTTATCTGGGACAAAAAGAAATGTTTTTAATTTTATTTTAAGTCTCAAAAATTGTCCAAAAGTAATAATAATGCATCTCCATTTAAAAAATCTTATTTATTCACTTATTTATTCAATAGGTCACTTAAAAAAAATTGTTTCACGTAGTGCAAGAAGCCACTTTAAAAGCAAAACCTGCATGATACTTAAGTGGCTTATTTTAATTAGCTTTTTGCATCTTCCCTTTGAGAAGTTTTTTGGACTTTTTTGCTTTTCTGTTTCAGATGTTTATGAATTTAGATGAGTGAGAGGATCTATTTCTTATTCCTGAGGTCCAATATATAAATACATTCTGATGGGCTGAAATTTGATCCATAATGTATGTACAGATATTAATTCATATGGGTGCACATGATCAACACATGTGGATAATAAAAATAGGTCCAGATTGATCTGAGCTCATTTGGCATTGTCATAAACAAAGACAACATATAGGTTACAATATCACATGGATACAAATAAAGTGTCTAAGATCAAATCTCAAACCAGTGACCCATAAAAACACAAATATGGCTGCCAAAATGCAAATATAGGTGGCATCAATATACTTTTACAAGAAATAAAGAGGGTATATAGATACATAAGGCTGCCAAATATGAAGTTTGTATCATCAATTTCATGTCCAGGAGAAAGGTTCAAAGAAAAACAACAAAACAAATATTGCTGCCAATTTCAGAATAATGGTCACAGCAATACAATTTTTGCTAGGCTTTGAGATAGGACATAGGTGTGTATGTGTATAAGATATGAAGGTTCTATGATTAATAGTGTACTCAGGGTGGCTGTGCACAGATGACAAGGACAGACAATTCATGATTCTACAGGCCCTTTGGCAATTATGCCAAATGAGCCAAAAAACCATACTGAAAATGTGTAATGGACATAATAGTCTATTTCCAAAAAATAATCAACCAGAAGAATGGCGAGGATTCAGTATTATTAAAGAGTGTGCCAAATGAAGCAATGTAACATCCCATGCCCTTTTTATTAATATTCGTAAAATCTCAAATATGCAATATATGAAAAACACTAATATGGCTGTCAAATTGGAAACATAGGTGTCATCAATGTAATTTTTAGATGACACAAAGAGTGCATATTGTTTGCATAACACTGCCAAATACAATGCCTGCATCATCAACTGTAAGTCCAGGAGTAAGGTTAACAGAAAAAATGCATTTGTGTGTTTGTGATATGAAGTCTCTGTGATCCTTGGTGCATGTTGTTAGGGTAAGTGTGCACTAATACGACGATGACTGACGAAGATCTGAACAATTCATCATTCTATAGGCTCTTTGGCAATTATGTGTGACCACCATCATCACAAGATTTGGCTCACCCGTAAAGTACGTTATGGGCCCAAGCCATTTCTGTGCAGTTTCTCCCGTCAAAATCAAGAAAATGTCAAATTGTGAGATTTCGATTCTTCAATCCAGTTCATGTGGACTGAATTGCTGGATTTATTCAATTTCATAAGTATCTTAATTCGTGAAAAATCAGCATTGTGTTTTCTATCTTTGTTTAATGTGCCTGTGGCTTAATTAACATAACAATTTATCATTTATATTGTCATTTATCATAAAATTAAAACGCAAGTCATATCCGTTGGTGCCATGACGTTTGACGTTATAAATTCGACTATGTAACAGATACTTTGTTATATATCTACCTAGTTCTCATATCATTGTTTTATCTAGTGTCGCTTTTATTGATACAACTATGTTCCACAGTAGATTATTGTGGTAAGTCAACCACTTCAAAGTTGAAACATTGGTTCCATTGTGGTCGAAAGGTTACCCCATGAATACCAAATAAGTTCAAAATGCAAAGTCTGGTGTTTCGCGGAAAGACAGTGATACTGTTTGAATATAACTGAAGTCTAGATAAGGTACAGAAAGGATGGTACAGCATTACCTTTAAAATCAAATGTGAAACAATAATAGACTTATGTGCATCAGAGTGTTCAACAATAGCTTAGAGTGTTCCCATGCGAACTCGCATGAAAGAAATTGTGGAGGATCTAGACATGGCCTTTTGTTTTACAAAACTAGTTTTAAATGTGAATGATATTTGCAAGATGCATTTAAAAGATGAAAAATAAATATGCGGACACGTTATAAACAACAAATAAGACATTTTGATTCCTTCTCTGTCGTTGTTTCTTGTCGTTAATGTAAACTGATGTCGTTGAAATATGTGGACAGTGACGTTGTCTCTGCTCAGTTATCTTTAAAAAAAGTTCACCTGTATGTAAATCTAATAAATATAACCTTATTTATTGTAATGTTTTTATATTTGTAATTTGATAGGCAACTACGCCGTTTCTTTAAACTATGTTAATTAAATTACCGTAACGCATATTTTCAATTACAAAAACCAGATTTGTTGTTTTCATATTAAAATGCACTTCAAGGGAGGAATTCTTATGCATGAAGTTTCCCATTATTGCTAGATAAGCCACATGACCTCATCCTCCGATATCTACCTCTAAAATTTTTATTGATATGTATTACTATTGGGATTTGGTTGTACTCCATTGGCGGATCCAGGATTTCCCGTACGGGGGTGGGGGGCGCCCGGCCCGTAGGGGAGGCGCCAACCCAATTTTCACCTATTTTCGCCCAAAAATCAGGGAAAACTGCATGAAAATGAAGAAAATTTTGGCCGTAGGAGGTGGGGCGGGGGTGCGCGCCTCCTGCATCTCCTAAATCCGCCAATGAACTTTATCCAGAAAACTTGCACCAATACAGCTATATAGCTATATAGCTGGGTCATCGGCCTGAAGTTGTCAGCGATGCTCGGACCACTGAAATCGATCGAATATCCGAATCATCGGCATAGTTACATATTTTAGGTAAAATTGATTTTAGTTTATTTGAAGATTACAAAAAACGTGGTAATGTTACATTAACAAAAAGCTCGTACTTTGTGTAATATCTGAGACCATTTTCAAAAATTATTTTTCATGTTGTAAGACATAAAGTACTTCCATGAGTCATATTTTGGGTTTTGGGGGGTTAAAAGTGTACACTATTCACTTAATTCACATCAAATTACACAAACATTCTTTTGTGCCGATGATCCGATGATACGTTTTAAAATTGATGATCCTGATTATCTAGCTCTAATACTATCTTGGTCTCATCATCCCCATGTTTATTTTGCAATCTTCTTTTCCATCACAAGGATTTCCCATCACAAAGAAATTTGAACTTTCTGCGAATAGTTACGAATACGAAAGGGTTCTTTACGCTTGAGTCAAGTTTATGTTCATGTGTGCTTTTGACGGTTGTTTATGGTCACACTATTATTTCCGTAAAAACCTTGACCTAAAAATCGTTCGTATTTAGTTCACACTGCGCCATAAAAGCTTCCTTAGAATAAATAGTCATGTTACGCTTTAAAATAATGTCACGATTTAAGTGACATGCAAACATAATGGAGGAAAGGAAGGTACTTTAAAACAGGAAAATAAGCCTATTTTACCATAGTAAATATTTTTGGAAGAGTCGAGAAGTAGACGATGGATATCGATGGGTCTGATACACCAAGTAAAATGGAAGTTTCGTTAAAGTTTACCCAGGATGAGACGGGAGCAGTTCACTTAATGGCGATAACCGAAAGTGATACGAATAGGATTCTCGGACAAGGATTTCTGGGAGACTGGCAATTTACTGACTTTAATTCTATTCGATCATTGGAGACTTTAATGGCGATCAAGGAGTTAGATTTATCGTACTGTGGTTTGGCGGATTACCCTGAAGCTTTATCTGAGCTGACCACACTGCAGGAGTTAAACCTGAAAGGTAATGAATGCATCAAATCCTTACCAGATTCATTTTCAAATATTACAAATCTTAAGAAACTGGATTTGTCTGAATCATGGTATCAACCCGAAACACGGTTTTGGAATGGATTGACCCACTACCCCGAGGTCCTGTCTAAACTGACCTTGCTAGAGGAATTGAACTTGAGTAAAAATTCGTTTGTAGAGCCATTTCCCGCTTCAGTAGCGTGCCTCACCAACATGAAGAAGCTGAACGTCTCGTACTGCAGGCTGCCACAATTTCCCGAAGTTTTCTGTCAGTTACACGAACTGCGAGAATTAGACGTGAGTAACAATATGGATATGATGTCCATACCAACTGCAATCACAAACCTGACAAACCTACAAAGGTTTGATGCATCGTTTTGTGGCATCCGAGAATATCCTGAAGTCCTGTCCCAACTGGTAACCTTGCAGGATCTCAACTTGTCTGGAAATGAAAATATCGTACATTTGTCTGAATCAATGATAAATCTTACTCATCTACAGAACCTTGACATATCAAGTTGTCAGTTGAGGGAATTCCCTGATTTTATTTACGATATGAGCCCAGATTTGATGGTATGCATGAGGGGTGTCTATCCTTCTGTCATAACTGAGAAAATGGTCAAATACTGGTATGAAAACCCGACAATCTGGAATGCATCGGGTTTTGCAAAAGCAGAGTTTACTGACGATGATCAGTCTCCATTTATCTATCTACGGCAACCGCCTTTCGTAATATTTAAGAAAGGGGCGAAAGCCTGTAGTGACTACTATTGTGCGCTCAGAGTGTCAACAGAACTGAACTGCTCCATACTGAATGTACAGCTCTTGGGTATGACTGGGTCTGGTAAGACCAGCCTCGTGAAGACAATACAAAGAGGAAAATCAAGCCTGGAAAAAGAAGAAAACCGAACGATAGTTGTCGACAATGTAAAGATCCTACAAGGGGACATCCTAATGCAAATTTCTGACTTTGGTGGACATGAACTGTATGAGCTAACATACCCTGCGTTCCTGAAGTCTACCAGACAAATTACCCTTCTTGCAGTAAAGCTCCCGGACTACAATGAAAATAGTCACGATGGCCTTGTTACCAAGTGGCTCTCAAACATCTTAGCACACACAGAAAAGGGTACAATTGCCATAGTTGCAACACAAGCTGATCTATGCACTGAAATGGAGATTGATGCTAAAATGATTTCCATGAAAGAAAAGATTACCAGCTGGTTAGAAGCTGAACTTGAATACAGAAATCTTGCAAATGATTCCACTAGTGCTAAAAAGGCAGAGGAACTTCACATGAAGCAAATTAAAATGTTTGTGACCAGTTCGGCAAACATGCAAGGTATTCAAGAAGTACTAACATTTCTCAGGAATCAAGCTGGGAACAATGGATTAATTCTTCCTAAGCACTGGAGCAAAATGTATCACAAGTTGTGCGAAATGAAATTTAAAACTGAACGCAACCTACTCACATTAGAAGAGGCTTCTGATCTCTTTTGGAACTCCCTTCATTGGGGAAGAAAACTGTTCAGCAGTACAAATGACTTTCATCAATGTTTGCAACTTTTTCATGATACAGGAATGATTCTTTGGTATAACATTGATGAAGGTGGATCAAATAAAGAGTACCTTAGGGACATTGTCTTCCATGATGTCTCATTCGTCGTTAATATGCTTCAATGTCTATTCAGACACAATCTAAGTGAACAGGTCCAGTATGATCACATGAAGCATGGCAAACTGATCAAAACAAAGATTGAATTTGAGCAACAAGTTAAGGCTTTTGTACAAACTGGCCTTCTCAGTCAAGCACTGCTGAAATGTCTGTGGAAAAGCAAGTGTCTAGAAGATGCCCATATGGAGAAATTAGTTCTCTTACTGAGTAACTTAGACTTGTGTTACACTGATGAAGAATCCATGGTTAGCAAAGATGTAGAGCCTATCCTTAGCTTTCCCTGGTTCGTACAAAGAGAAGACACTGAGGGTTTGATCAAAAGAGAATGGCCACAACCCCTGCCAACAGGAAAACTACAGTATACTTTGGTGTACAAATTCTTTTACAAAATTCCTTGCACAATATATGAAAAACTTTGCGTAAAAATACAGAGACATTTGACCCCAGGAGCACATACAAGACAGGACTGGAAAAATATGGTCTATGCCACACAGGATGGAATTCAAATCCTGATTGAAAGAAAGACGAAGCGGCCAGAGCCATCTGTACAGATTCACCTTAGAAGTTCAGTAACACATCTGATCAAACTGAAGAATATTCTGCTGCCCATCTACGGTAACATGGAGAAATTGTGTTCTGAGTTACCAGGACTAGTTATGAACTCTTATTTCTTGTGTCCACACTGCTTATCGATCAGATGTCAGAACCCATCGAGACGACCAATTCGACAAATTGTCGAGAGTTGTTCGCACATGCTGGATAAGGTGCCCTGTGATCCTACGAACTTCAACACCGTCCATCTGCCTGCCGCTCTGATATTCCTGAGACTGCTTGGTAAGTTTATATTGTGTAGTCTGTTTCATGTTAACAATACTTTTGTCAAATGGATTTTGAATTAATGATCAACATCTTGAGGTTGTAATTGGAAGCTGCACTTTCACCAACATTCTAAATTTCTAGATACAGAGAAATCAGAAGAACATTTGAAATCAGTTGAGGAATGGTTCAGAGAAATTCTCGAGATGACACGCCCTTCCATTACGGACAGTAAGTACGGCAATTGCATTCTATGAATTACATATTGAGAATAATAATAATGAATACATGCATAATAAATCCTTTCTGTCAAAGTGAAAATCGCCCTGATTTAGTAATAGCATATTGTGACATTTTGTGAAATGTAAAATGTTTTATTTTGAATAATGAGTGCTCTGCAAGCGAAAGACTGAGATTTACAAAACCATATCATTGACAAATACGGTACAATCCCAAACTGATGCGTAAATGAAGATACAAAAGGGCTCATTAACATTATTATCACTCCTTGCAGAGTTGATCCTGCAAGTCTCTAAGTACTTCAGTGCGCCTATGAAACTAAAGGACTTGGGATGCACTCTTGGAATGAAGCTGACTGAAATAGAAACTATTCTGAGCAAATACCCTGATTGCATAGAGGAGGCTGTGCAGGCTGTTCTGTTGCTCTGGAAACAGCGAGGGATGGAACAGCAGAGAGAAGAAGCGGAAATGAAGGAAGAACTGAGAACTGCCTTGTGTTCTGATGATGTTGGTTTGAACATTGCCATACAAGACTTATGTCATTACTTTGAAAAACATACTGACTGATGTATCCACAACGTTAGAAGTTAACACATGAGTGACGATAATAATAACTTTAACATAAAAATGCAAGCGAATGTAACATTTTAATATTGAACTTTAATTCTTTTGTACAAATTTAGAAACCTACGTAAGTTAAAGCAGTTCATTGCCCTGTTGCAATTTTAAGACCTAATTGATATAAAGTGTATAATTAGAGCGCTGAGAAGTTAAGAAGTTATATAACATTATCTTTCTTTAAGTTTACCATTAGCAAAAATGTGTTCCTCTTGAAAGCATTGTGAGCTGGAATTTATCTATCAGAGGGAGTCACCATCATGACTTCAATACACAAAGACTGACATTGACGAGAGACAAACCGTTAAATTTCCAATAAGAAATTTATGTGTCTTAATATTTTTTATTTTCATATTTTTATTATTTTACCATGAACAGAAGATCACAATAACCATCGGCAACAACACAATATAAAACCTCACTTTAAGTTATTATTAGGTAACATACTTATTTGATCCTTTACGCTTTATTTAATATTTACTAAGCCTTAATATTATTTTTTGTACATTTTTATGCCTTTAATTAAGGAAGTTATGGCAACCTGAGAAAATATGTACATCGGACTTTTGTTCTATGTGCATCAAAAATCCAATCAAGTATGTACGAAGGAAAGCAAGATAATTTGTTTCATGATGCAGATTCTTGACTCTCTTGGGAGATCGCGCTTTTCGGGAATGAATTTGATTTTACCTGGAAAATCTGGCAGGATATTAACATTCGTTATTATTCTAAATCAACTAATATTATCAAACTATTCCAGAGTAATTATCGTATGTTTACTAAAAATAATCTTCACTTACTAAAATTGGTAACAAATAAAGGTATAATAAATGATAATCTTATTGAAAATAGCGATGCAATATGAGCCCAATGCTGATGTTATTACACCTGATGGTTGTATGGTTTTGTTTTCATTGTGACCTTTTGTAATGGATCTAAATTTGATAACTTTGAAGTGATGTCATATAACCACCCCTCATAATACTATTACAGTAACTTGAGTAAATTTGGTCATTTTAATAGACTAATATTCCTAATGTTACCACTACTATTATTAGTTCTTCTTGTCCAAACTGGCCAAATTACGACGAAATTTTATTTTCGAAATTTTCTGTTAGTATTACCGAAAATACGTGGTAGGAATACCACAGCTGAAGCAAACATTAATCGCACATTGCCCATGGAAGTTGTGCTGGGTATGAACTTGAAGATTCCCGGTAGTAGCTACCTTCAAATATGGACATGCGCTTTAATTCTCCGCGTGGCTTCTTGCATACATAGTGTATGACTGTTGACAATCTTCATTCACCGTCACGGTACATACACAGTCAGGCCTCACAGAGCAGTGGCCATTATATTTGTGAGGCAGGACAACCTTATTAGTCTACCAACCATAACATACGTGCTCCACCCCTGGTCACAGGAGGACATTACAGAACTTTGGAAGAAGGGGAAGGAATTTCCTTTAGAATTGTAGTATATAGGGATATTTGGCTAACGATTGTGCATTTACAACCTGACTTGATTCTACATGTCAGCATGTTAATATAATGTAGCACTCATGGCAAATATTTAGAATAGGTGCTTAGAGGAAAACGTTTGAAGAAATGTAATTAATGTTGAAAGAACTACGAAAGAAACCTTTGTGGTATTAATTAAAATTAGTTATAATATGTACATTAAATTTAAATACCAAAATACTTCCCACTGCTTTATACATATTCATTTGTTTACAAAAAAGTTTTAGTCTCTGATATCCCGCTTTAAGAAAAAGAAGTGGCACCTACGCGTCTCCCAAAGTGAGCATGTAGCTCCTTCAGATCACAATGAACACACGTCAAACATGGAGCTCTGTTGATAACTAAAACATCCTACTTGAAAACCCTTTACATTTATGTGATTTTTCAAAATTTCACCAAAGACAATGGGAAGATCAGACAAGAGAAATGACCCTAATGGAACATTACCTGAACTACAGTGGAGCTCCAAGACGTACACCCCAGCGGAGTTCCCCTCCTGCTTCAGCAAACCTCAGGTGGTGAGGATCCTCCCAGGGGACAGTGAGGGGTGGGAAGGCAGCTTCGATGCCCCGGCCAAGAAGGTGAACCTGGGCCCGGAGCTGGAAACCTCCAAGCCCTTCTTGATCTACTCTCACAGGAGACGGACCAAGGTTTTTGCAGAACATGTGGTTTGGGATAAGTCCAAGAAATCATTCCAACCCAATGGACCGTTGCTGGAAATTCCAAAGGATTATATAGGTAGGTAATCAACATCTTTTCCTTATCTAAATGCATTTAGTTTGACACATGCATTGCAAGTGCTACAAAATATTTTAGAGATCTGTCTTTTGCACTTTTATCTAGCATAAACCAGTGGATAAGCACAGGCAAATTGAAATGATCCTTAATTCTTTTTCTATTAAAGTTGGAGTTTAAAGGCGAATATATGGAAACTTATATTTTATGTGCGCTGGAATTTGGAATGCTTGTCACCCGTTCGTTTTGTATTCTGGTGATTATTTTACTTTGCTTTTGGTGCTGTTTATGTCAGAAACATAATACATTTGGTAAACTGACAGGGGTCAAAAAGAAATGCTACACTAAATGTTGGCACCTGAAGCAAAGTGAAAATCTACTTTTAAACTGTTTAGCTTGTGACATTTTAATATTTGTACAACTATAACAAAGGTATCTCTTTTCTATTGGGTCTCAGATGGATAGTTCTATTTCTCGTGTTGAAGCAATGTCAATACATAGATTAAACATTTACATGGACTTGTTATATTCACCACAAACTGCTGTTTGACAAGATTACCATGCTAAATCTCCAAGTAACTCTTAACATGTAGGACACACTTCGTAATTGCCTAGGAAGTTGCCACACACATAATTGAATAGGAACAAAATTACCTTACAATAACTATTTTGTGTGGTGCTCAAATTACCCCTTTTCTCTACCCAACTGAAAAAAGCTCGTTCATATTTCTAGTTTATATGTATTTTGTCAAATACTAGTAAATTTTAAAATCAGGTTATGATATTACAACGTGGCAAATGTTCACACTTTCCTCATTCAGGCATGTTTGTGGTGCAGGAAATTCCGATTAGTTTTGACCCAACTATTTAACAAGGCTATTTGCACGTCCTTTTTTGTAACATAACCACGATTTTCTCATTATTGCGAACCATAAACTGCTTTACAAACAATACAAAAGAGAAAAAGGGTTTGGTTTTTTTGTTTTTTTGCTTTGAATCACCATGAGTTTCTTTTAAGAGTTCTTAAATCCTTGTTCCTTTGGATTGGATGCACAATTTAAATCCTCAGAAATTATGGTGCGTAAATTAACCACAATCCTCACTCATTTTACTCTGAAAATTCTAAATTTGACATCATGTCAAACTCACAAAGTCAACAAGTAGTACACAAGCCTTCCATTGAAGGTGACATTCGCCTTAAATTTGGAGTCATTCAAAAATCAGTACGAATGCAAGAAAAACCGTGTTCTGAAAATGATATTTATTTACTTTCCAAATAAATACACAAAGATTCATTATCAAGTTGGAGGTAAATTTCTGTGGGATGATGAACGTTTCAGTCCGTGTATATGAGCCATTATTGAAGAATGTCCGATAAAAGCGTACTCACGAAGTCCTTGTTCTCTGAAATATGAGTGGATGAATGCATTCTGCCGGGCAGTTAAATAAAACTAAACTTTAATATGTTCTTTTAGCAGCTCACTGACAGCACATAATTCGGCTTGTTTCAACTAAAACGAAATGCTTATGGCCAGTTTGTTTATTTAGTTGTTGAATTGAGAAAATGTTGATCTTGGAAAAATTGGATGTTGAAGGTTATGAATTGCAAGCAATTTCGTTGATTTATGTGCACCTTGTTCACTAGCCAGATTCCATGTGTCCTGCATCTCAATTAAGGGTGGTACACAGACAAACTTCATACAAAAATTTGATAATTTCCGTAATAATTTACTTTTTAACTTTAAACACCACTGTTTGATAACTTCCCTTCAGCAGCGTAGATCAGAAGCCTATTGACCCTTTTTATGTATATCAGAGGATGAAATGTCTGGTTAAGTCTCTTCATTTTGAGAACAATAGGCGCTTTTGTCTGAGTCAAAGACAAAGCATGGAGTTCCAGTGACGCAGAATGAAATCCATTTTCAGGAGCTGGTATAAATATTACACACAAAACTGTCATATATTTTATTTTCAAATTTATTTTCTATTTCCTAATTACACCCAGGTTGGATGGAGGTGATAACTAAAGATAGGCGAGAGCGTGGTAACCATGGCAGCATACACAGCGTGGTGGGGACCGGATGTAAATATTTCCTGACGAGAACAACGCTAAACGGGTTCACGGCTACTGAGGACGAGGAAAACGGACTACAGGTCAGTCCAGTATACGCATGGTTCCGTAGCAATGTGTCGGTTGAATTGACTCCTCCCACCCCACCAAAATGTGGCAAAATCTACCCTTTTTCTCCATAAAAACGTCTGCCATCGATAACCCTCCTATTTTCATCCGTACGTCCCATAAGCAGAACTGGAGGTGGCACCAAGGGGGGCGCATCGCCCCCTGCAGGTTATGTTCACAACTCACAATCTTCCAACGAAATCTTAATGGGACGCCCCCCTATGAGAAATCCTGGATTCACCACTGTACGGTCTTTCTTCTATCTTTTCTCTACTTTCCAACCAATCTCCTTAAATATTGAACATGAATCAACAAGATGCTGTGTAAGATAAAAAATAACTTCTGACACAATTGCAATACACAATAACGCAGATGCCTCATAATTTAGCTCGACTTCTACCTTCTGAAATATCCCGTTTGTACAGTTTAAATTTAACTGTATAACTCAAACCTCTCCCTATCTCGATTTTTGGGGGTTAACGTTAAGTGGGGTACACTGTAGATTTGTAGCTTATTTTTATATTCCTTCCCTGTATTTTTAGTCTCAACATGTAAATATTTGATTTTCAGATTCTTGGCGAGAGGAAGATTTACCCTGGTGAAGTGGTCAAGGTGGACAAGATCTGCTCCAAGAAGTGGAAGCTTGTTGATGGAACCCTCCGAGGTCTCGTCAAACCCGAAACACAATTCCTCAAGTGCACCGACCTCAAGAAGAACGAACTTTGCATTTCCATGGCTCATCCAGGAATATTCAACCCAGTGGCTCAAAGAGGACTGGACAAGGATGAGAAAGTTGTGTACCTCATCAATGACGTTATCAAAGTCTTTAAATTCCCCATCTTCGTGAAATTGGCTTTCGGTTGGCCTCCTAAAATAGTGGGCACCGAATTCAGTGGAATTTTGAAGCTGAACGAAATCGATAAAAAAGAGACCTTGGTTTCGTATAACTTTACAGGAGGCAAAGACACTATGATAACGGAACTACCAACTGACCTCAACATACGATTGCAAACCGTTGAAAATCTTGAAGAGGTTGAAGAATCTGATGCTTTTAAGGCCGCCTTGGACGAATGCATGAATTCCGTTTATCCCTATGTAGTTAGTATGAAATCCATGGAGATCCCTTATGAAACTGTTGGGCCACCTCCTCCCAAAAAGCGGCCCATGGCTTACGGTCGAATGGCCAGGCCCTTAAACATGAGGTACTTCAGCAGATCCGATATTTACCCACCACTTGAAGAACAACAGATGTCGACACTGTCGCGTCTCTCCTTTAAGGACCCAGAGAGGGCGCTGAAGGGCCTGTATCACATGGACATTGACTCTATCATAAATGAAGAAACATCCACAGATGGCAGCATCATTCAAGGTCACAGCCGCAACTCGTCCAACACGAGTAGCCAGCTGAGTGAGAAGTTTGTTTCTCAAGTGAGTATTGACTCTGCTGACAGGTTTCCAACAAGTGAGACCTTGGAGAGAGAGACGAGAGACTCGAGAGCTCAGAAAATGAAGGAAATCATGAAAAGAGAAGCACCGTGTTAAAAACCATGACATTTTGCGTCAAATGCTGTTCGTTCGTTGATATATAAATGTGAGATTCTTGCTGAAAGTTTGACGATCATGTATTTGTTATTCTCATGGATAAGTTGGTAAAAAGAAAAGAAATTCATATTAATTTTGAAGACTAGAATTTCACGCTGTACCTTTATTCGCGTTAATAGTGCAAGATGAAATTCTTCTGTTCACAAATTTGTTCAAGTTTCTTACCCTGAACATTTAGGAAACTTTAAATCAAACATCAAATTTGAAGAGGAACAGAATTTGGTTTTCTGTTGGTCAAATTTTGTGCCTTTTCCTTCCTGTGAGAGACTTTCAAAACCTCTATTCACTTCGTATGCTTTCGCCCGCGTAGGGATGTCATCACTGCTATCACGAATATGCAACAGACTTTGATTCTGGTTATGATGCTGGAGCTTAATAGTCGAATACTCGTGCAATTTTAAGCTATTTTAGATACAATACAATACATCGTGAAGAAATTATGTTTATATATTTTCTTCTAAAAAGTAACAAAGATTTCATTAAATCACTGACTGCAGGATATTTTAGCCAAAATATAACTTCTTACTTTCTTGCTAACAACGACTCTGTGCAATTGATTAATGCTATTACAGTGCTTGCTCTTAAGAAATAACCTGTGTACAACATGCAATCAATAAGCAATGTGATACCTGAGCTTTATCTTAGGCGCTTTTACGTAAAACCAGCCGAGGAATTGTATTTTCTTAAACGTACAACAGAATTTCAAGCTGTGCGTTTTACTCAAAGAAAAAGCACAGCGTAAAATTTTGTTGGTTGTTCTTAAACTGATAAGGAGCAGACGAATATGTTTTCCCATGCTGCGTTTTACGTGATGATCTTAGTGTAGATTAAAAACCTAATTCAAGTGCATTTAAATATGATTGAGTCTGTAAATTAACGGGAACCAATCATTAACGTTTTTTAACTCAAGATGGTTCCTCTGAGGAAAAAGAAGTTTCGTTGTATTGAGAAAAGTGGACTAAGACTAACAAAGTGATGTGACAAATTGCATGTATTTACGTATTAATAAATATGGGGTCATGTTATATTATCCTTTCTACCATAAACTCAATACACGCACCCATGCATAATTTGCCAAAATTACATAATAACTGCTTACTCAATTTTAGTTTGGCACTTGTTCGTTCGGAGGTCTTGTGACGTTTTCTGTGTACAGTGTTCATATTTATACCCTGTTCAACGGAACAAAATAAAAGAAACAAACACAATTAAAGTCTTTTCAATTTTTATAAAAAGGAAGTGAAAATTGTCGTGGTTGGAATTATACTATCGGAATCTCAAATAAGTATTTTTCTGGATACATTCAATCTTTCACATGGAACTTTTATTGTTTATTTTCATCACGTGATAGTTCCAATGAAAATGGTTTCAGTCCCACTTGGACAAAGTTAAATTCAAGTTTACTGCAATCCGTAATTTGTCAGAAGCCATTCATTTAAGAATAAAAAAAAAATACGAAATTCGTTTTTTTAACACTCGGTTGTTCTGTATCTTTAGACAATCATCCTAGCTATCACAAAAACTGGTGCAGTGCTACAAAAAGAAATTATTTAAAAAAAAGAGAGAAAAGAAACCTTGCACATTGCAATTTTATTTATTTCTTCAATCATGTGAGAAGTTTCATTTCATTTGATTACCTCCCAAATGTGCATTACAACATGGAGAAAATGAAAAAGACAAGTTTATCGAGCCACTCCATGCGTAACCAACACTATCTTACGCACACATGTGTTCCAGCCTGGGACACACTTCTGTCGCACAGGCCTCAGTGACAGCACAGCGCATAGGTCTAATAACACATGGAGAGGTGAGCAGCTAGAAGACGTTTATAAAACAACTTTTTGCTCACATAAAGCCTGTGGAAGTTCGGAGTTTAAACACTTGTCCTTGTTGCTCGCGGGCCCATTGAACAAATATGTTGAGAAAAGGGACAATTTTGTCATGAGCAGTTGTCTAAGTAAACTGTGGCAGTAACATATGTTGTGGTATGGTTTTATTAGCCGACTTTTCTTCTGTGGAGACAATCATACCGGAACCAAAAAGGTTTGCATTTTGTTTGGAGATCATGCAATGTGAATAAGCAGTAGAGATTGCAAATTGAAAATCTTCATGATACTGAGGACATACTGTAAATTAGAACCTTTCTTCGACACACCTAAAGAGTTTCAAGAAAAAGAACGCACTCAATCTGATACAAGAGGCTTTTGACAATGTAAAACTGTGACTAACACAGGCAGATGCGAGTTAGTGTCAAATGATAGTGTCCTAGACACATCTTTACTTACAAAAAGAGCAAATATGTTATGGGACAATTTCAAGCAGTGCATTTGGTTTATTTTGTAGTATCCTGTACCCCTGTTACCTAGATCAGTGATCCTCTCACTTTGAAGACATTGCAGCTGAAACAATAAGATAAATTTTCAGAATGAACTCAGATCGTGAACTGATTGCAAACAACTGAAATAATGCGACCTACGCAGAGACTACTATTGAATAAAATGGATTCCAAAATGAACTAGGAGAAAATTAACTTTTTGGATAATTAATGAAATCAATCAATTATGGATATTATTGGACTGGATGACCTGAGTGATCCCGAAGGAATCTTTGACCACATAGACTGGAAACCAGGCCTGGTCGACGTGGGACAGGTGTACAAGAAGTTTGATTTACCCCAGGTAAAATATTGTCGCAAAGTGGCTTTTTATTTCAAATAGATAGTAACGAGTCATCTTCACAATCTGTATTGGAATAACGTTAGGGTATTGAATTGGTCCCGGTTTATTCCATTTCAGTCTAAAAAGCCTTAAAT
>JBCAUI010192306.1:0-17129 GCA_038406195.1 Haplosyllis anthogorgicola
AATTCGGCAAAAAGGCATATAACACGACCGATTCCATAGGCTGCTTTAAAGCATTGCTTTAAATCAGCCAAAAATACCGATGATTTTAAAACGATACTAATAATGTAATTTCTGAGATCAGAACCTTTAATCCAGTTGTGATTTGATAATTTGTAAACACGTTTCATTACTTATCAATAAAATATTTGTCGAAGATATTTGCATGCCATGTTGCCCTTATGCATCATTACCATGAGAATGATCTTTCTGATACATTTTTTTCGTTTCCTAATAATTTGGAGATCAATTTTTGGCAATATTGATTATATTTAACTTACAACAAAAGTCGTGTATCTTATGTTTTGGTGCAGCACAACCTTTCATGTATTTAATAATTCCATAAAACGATAAAATAACGGATGAGTTGAATATTCTCGTCATTTTGTTGTTTCACTGTCTTGTTGGAACTTAACACTGAGGTAACCAGCAAAGTGAATGGCCATACAAGATAATTTTACATTATTTCACAAAATGTGACGGTATCCTGGTTCGTACAGGTACAGATGAGGTGGATCACGCCCCAAGAGACGATGTTCACTTATTTCAAAGACTAGCACCGTTCAAACTGCACTCAGTTGACATTCAAATAGCTCTCACTCAAACCTGAAATGAACATGATCAAGTTTAATAATATGTTCGGGGTTTTTTTTAACATGAAACTTTAGAATCGAGGTTTCAGCTCTTTCGGCCAAGACTATCACGGAAAACAACAACAGCGAGAGTGTTATTCTGACTTGTTAATGATTCCCTCATGTCGGATACATGCACGCATGAATCTGTAGCGGTCGTCGAAGTTCTGTGCCGTATAAAACCACTAATTCTTTGTATTAACGCACAAATACGATAGAACGGCATTTGATTCGATCGGTAGTCAGTCGAAGACAAAGTGCTTTGAGACCTTTTACCGCATTCGGATGGTAAAAGTTAAAGGTTGCTCAAGATTCCACTGTATGCAGCTCTCACAACTGTCAACTATTGGTATCACCCCTTCATACTGTAGATCCTGTTTAGAGCGGCACCTATTTAGTGCGACAAACTGCCTATTACGGCAGTTTTGTTGTAAAATGAAGCCCATCTATTCATGTATATTTTACTTGTTTTAAACGACATGCCTTTCTTTTACGGCATTTGAATCTTAACAGAAGAGGGTACTGCTTATGTACCTGTGACTGAATGTGTTCGATCACAATGGATTGTTTTGCTCCGAGACTGGTGAAGAAGTTCCCTCCATGTCGCTCGATGCAGTTGGGGCGTTCGATATGGGAGCCGTCGTCGTCGTTGGCAATTTTATGTCGGGATTCCACATCAAACTGTAGTAGATCGCTAACACAATCGCTGCCAGGGACACTGATAACACGTAGGCCAAAACTGTAGCCAAACGAACCCACTTCTTGTTGGTTTTGGCAGCCATCTTTGTTTTGTTTTTATCCCCAGTGTAAGTTGGGCCCTTCGCTCCAGCGGCATTTGCCCGAAAGTTAGTGGAATTTTCCTCTTTGACCATGGCTTACAATATTCACCAGTATCTACCTCACCGTTGTATCAACTAATCTACACCTGATCTGCCGTAAAAAATGGATGAAAGTGTAAAAAATCGAACTCTGCAGTCACACCTTGATCTGTAATCAATAAATATGGAGCGAGTTACCGGCGCAGTTCTCATTAAATAAAGAATTGAGTCTGAGTTTCCAGTCTAAAATCTACTTAAAGCCCTCTGGCGGGAGTCTGAGGACAATCAATAAAAACGACACTAGGTGGCAGGACTGAGAAAAATATTTGGTGCAAAAAGTGGACATGTCATCTCAATATTTAATCAATTTGTGATGGAAATATAACGTTACTCTTACTGCATTACTTGTAAATCTAAACAAGTTGAATAATTTTTCTTTTCTAGGGTCATATGCCACCTTTTGACATGCACATGGCAACAGGGCGCAATATTGTTTGATTGGAAGACAAGAAAAGATCCCTCACATACCAAGGGCGGATCTGGGGGGGGGGGGGGGGGAGTTGGTCAAAAGGGGTGGGGTGCCCCTACGGCCCAAAATTTCCTTAATTTCGTGCAGTTTTTTTGGGATTTTTGCGCAAAAATTAGGTTGGTGCCCGCTCCCTACGAGAAATCCTGGATCCGCCACTGTATACCAAGGTGTAAAATTGGTACCAACCTTTTTTTAAGCCTTCACTGGAGTGCACTGGTCCATTGGCCTGTGTGATATATGTATGCGGAGCTTCCCTTGATCTCACACTGTTAGGTAGTGGCTGCTTTGAAGATAACTCACATCACTGATTTAAGGTTGAGTTTTCAAGTGGATTTATGGATAGGAAATAAAAGTGTAAACCACGATGTGTTCATAATTTTCTGTGAGAGGGTCTTAAAATTGACAGATTTTGTTTCCAGAATGAAGATTAAATACATGTATATCAACTCATCCTCAATACAAAACGACAGCAAAAAAATTAGATTTTTAAAGGGAATTAAATTTGATGGATAAACGGGATCCGGGTGTCAACATTAATTTAGGCTCTTTCTTATTTAATTGTTTGAATTACATTTCCACAGGACGGAAAAGAAAGAAAGAAATCAAGAGATGAAAAAAGTGTTATTGTTTTGTAATAATTTGGCTTTTTAAAACTGAAGTTCAATTTTTTTGCTATCCCCATATTTTGAAAATTCTGTCAGTGCGGCTTACACATCCTGCATTCCACGATCCGCAATGACGCTGTACCTATGATAGTTTGCGGTGTGTAACATAGACAAAGAATTAGATTTAACTTGAAATATTTATTGAGCAGCCATTGCTCCTTGCTCAGTTCCAACAACAACCAGTAGGTGGCATACCCGACGGTGTGTATGGATTTTGGCTAGGGTACAACAGATTGTAACATTAAAATGATACCTACTACATCTCCCCTTTTTAACGAGACATTTTATCCATACAAACATAATGTAAAGAATGAAACACAAGTAAATATGATGTAAAGGGTTGCAAAAATGTAAAAATAGACACTTTTAACATTTGAAAAACAAACATATGGACATGTCACCATACGGACACAGCTACAAATGAGACAAGCAATACTAAATGGAGCAATACAATGAAATTCACATTGAAATTAGATAATACAGTGGATTCCACATTAGAATAAAATAATACACAGAATTCCTGACTTTGTGTGATAAAATATGGTGCATAATTACGTTGTGCACATTTATAATTATACAGAGATCACCAATACGTGTATGTACTGTTACATAGCTGCAAATTTAAGTCAATTGAAATTTTAAAACAAATTGAAATGAGACAATACAAAATGGATTCCAAGCTGTTGTTGATCTTAAATCTAGATGCACTTTGAAAAACATATACACAGTGTGCACAATGTGCATGACAGTACATTTTACTGTCCAAATGTCCAGGTCTACAATAGACCTAAATGTTCACAAATAAATTCCTGTTGGCTTGTTATTCTTTCTTCTTGAGATTTCTCCCTGTTAAAGGAATAAAGATGTCTGTGTTGTCTTGTAGAATGGATACATAGTTGTCACATACAGCTATAACAAAGACACTTTAAAATATTTGTGCAGTGCACAAATGAGAAATTATACAATAATAGCACTATAAAGATGACATTTTGAGGAATTTAAATTAAAGATCCAACCTCTTGGGTGGAACAATGGTACGTCCAGAATGCGTTACATTATTATTTGTAGCAGTTGCTGCAGTTTTAACTGGCTTTTAAATTGCAACTCTTTCGGAATTTTCAATTGGACATGTATTTTGTACATTTTTAATGATAGGTTTATCCACCTTAGGCTTGTCAGATGTCTTTGGTGTTGTTAAAGGAATCTCCCTTTTTATCTGTAATTTAAACAGTATTTTAGAACAACGGAGATCAACATGGATCCTGGATACAATGTTACCAGATTGGAGTTGGATCTTGTAGCTTCTGTCTTGTTGTTCAACTACATGACCATTGATCCATTTTCCATCTTTAAATACCATCATGTCAGATCCTACAACTAAAATGTAAAGCTTTTTTGCATTATTTCTCCGATCAAAACACTGTTTACTTTTATCAGCGCGCTTCTGTAACTCATCTTGTACTGCATCATTTTGGGAATTTTCAAAATACAGTAAAAGGCCCCTAAATTTGCATGTGTTCAGCAATTCTGCTGGTGATGCAAGTTGATCTGAAACAGAAGTACACAAATATTCCAACAGTCCCAACCGCCAAGTTTCACTGGATTTCTTCATTATGCACTTGACGGTCTGGACAGCTCATTCTGCTGGATTACTGGAATGATGGTACGCACTGGAAAAACTTACATTTACATTGAGGTCCTTCATACCCTGCAAGAAATGAGATGATGTGAAATTAGAACCACAGTCACATCTTAATTCAGATGGAAATCCAAATTCGCTAAAGATAGATATCATGCATGCTAAGGTCTCTTCTGCAGAGTGCGATGTAAGTCATCAGACAGTAATGAATTTAGAATATTTGTCTACAACAATCAGGTACAATCTGCCCTGGAATTCAAAAATATCACTTGCAAGTGTGTCCCAAGGCTTAGTTGGCACAGATGGCACCAACAGTTCTTCTTGTTGTCTGTTTTGATTTTCTTGACAAGACTGGCACTTTTGTACCATTTCCTTGATCTGCTTGTTAATACCTGGCCAATAAACACATGTGCATACTCTTAAAATTGTCTTCATCACACCAAGGTGGGCAGTGTATAGTTTAGTTAAAGCGTCTTCTCTCAGTGATGTTGGTATAATGATGTGAGTTCCTTTCAGGACCATTCCGTCCACGATGCACAATTTGTCCCTGAAATTGAAAAATGGCTGTACTGACTTAACACATTCTGACATTAAAGACGGCCATCTGTCATAGATGTACTGTTTGAGGATCTGAAGGTCTCGATCATCACTTGTCACTGTCTGGATTTCTGAAATTTTAGACTCGGACACATTAACATCTATGTCATGTATTGAAATGTTCAGATCTGACAGTTCAGAATTTTTTACCACTTTCTGTATTGTGCAATGGAAGTCTTGACAAGGCATTGGACAAGAACATTTTCTTCCCAGGTTGATACAAACAATCAAAATCATAATCTGAAATACGAAGAAGCATTTGCGCAAGCCCAGGGCTGGTGTTGGTGACATTCTTTTTGAATAAAGATGTCAGAGGTTTATGATCCATTATCACTGTGTTTTTTCATGCATACACAAAATGTTTAAAAGTTTCCAATGCAAAGAGAACCCCCAAAAGTTCACATTCAATATTTGCATACCTTGATTCAACATCTGATAAGGATTTAGCTGCATACGCAACTGGACAAAGATTTGTTGGAACTTCATCACATCTCACTTCATTTTTCATCTTGCTATCTGGTTGGAGGAGAATAGTGCCCAAGCCTAATTTTGATACATCTGTCTTGACATATACTGGCAAGTCTGAATAAGACAATCATTTGTGATCTTAAGTTTCAGGTTTTCAAATGCTTGAGTGTGTCACACTGTCCACACAAATGGTACATTTTTCTTTGTTAATTGTTGCAATGGACATCACAGCTTAGCAAGATTGGTGATGAAACATGATAACCAGGTGATGGATCCTAAAAATGACAATAGTTGTGTTACATTTTCAGGTACAGGCCAGTTCTTGATCTCTTCCACCTTCTTTGGATCTGGTTTGATACCCTGTTTTGTTAAAAGCATTCCAAAAAATGGTACCTCAGTACAATTGATGTGCGCTTTGTTAGGGTTAAGGTGTAAATCTATCTCAAGACACATATCGAGGAAGGAAATCAGGTTGGTATCATGTTCTTCTTGGGTCTCACCATAAACTAAAATATCATCGGCAATTCTTGTTACACCTGTAAGATGTGAAAGTAACTGGTTCAGTGCTGATTCGAATAGGTCACCACTGTTACAAAGGCCCATTGCAAGTATGTTAAAAACATACACCCCAATTGGAGTTAACATAGCCATGAGTAATTTTGATTTTGCTGAGAGTGGCAGGTGGAAAAAACCTTTAGTAGCATTGAAAACACTAAAATATTTGGCCTTTGCAAGTTTGTGAGAGACCTCATCGATTGTAGCACTATTGCATACTGGACATAAAATATATTCATTGAGTCTTGTCAGATCAAGACATATGTGCAATTTACCATTTGTTTTTTTCATGATAACATATGAATTCAACCACTCTGTTGGTGTATTCCTGTCCAACTTGGATATAATTCCTTGTTCCTCCATGGATTGGATTTCTTCTTCAAATTTGTCCTAAAGGGCTATTGGTACACATCTGGGCACTGCCTGGAATGGAATTGCATTCTCTTTTAGTTTTATTTCAACAGGTTTAATTGGTAACCGCTCCACACCTGAAAATAAATGTGAATATTTGGCATCATTAATGATTTTGTCCTTCGTTAAAAAAGGGATTGGGGCCTTGACTTCAGTTTCATCAACATCTAGTTCCACTGAATTTATTTCAAGATCTGAGCTCATTGGTAATGATTGTGACCAACTATTTGTCACCTGGCAATTTACAGAGACCATCCCAAGGGAAGCACAGTCGGACAAGCCCAAAATTGGCTTACATTTATCTGGTATCATGTAAATTTCACATACTTTTGAAATTTTACCTTTACTATTGGTGATGGTGAGGCATACTGTACAAAGTTGTTTTATTTTGGACTTATTGTAAGCTTCTAGCGTGATGTTTGTATTCACTGATTTGGCTAAATCCTCGACACTGATATCAGGAAACAATCTTTGGAATTCTCCTAATGGTAACAAGTTTCCTGCTGCCCCTGTGTCCAGTTTGAAGTGAGTAATGCAAGTAGCACCGGCTTTGTTACAAAGCTTTAAATCTGTGAGTATGCATTTATATTTTGTGGATAGTTCTGAACTGATTTCATCAAAAAGTACATTCTCTTGAATAGAGTTATACACACCTGTTTTAAAAGAAACCTTACTAATGACACTGATGGAATCATAGCTGAAATAATTATCTTCAACATCATGAAAATCTTTTCTGGACTTGTGCTGACCATGGTGACCACTGTGTTGTGATGAACCACCACCCCTTCCACATCCTGAGTTTTGGGTTTGCTGTAGATTTTGTTGTGACCTACAACACTTGCTAAAATGTCCAAGTTTATTACAATTGAAACATTTTTGGTTGAATGCTGGATACTGGTGAGGAGGGTGACTCGTTTGACAATTACTACATTTGTGCTGACCTGATTGAGAGTGACTAGGACCACCAATTCCACCACGTCCTTGACCCCTACCCCTTGGGTGTCTACTGTGACTTCGGTCATGCTTACGGACAATATTTACATCAACTGTATTGGACGTGCCATATTGCAAGTTCTGTGCATACTTTTCACTCTGAATAATAGCCTCAACTTTTCTCACAATGTTATACACATCTGAAACCAACATCTCTTTGGTCACTTCTTTGAGAAGTTGTTCCTGTACACGTTTATGGCAATTATACATTAAAAACATGAACTTGATAATTTCATCCTTATTTGTGAATTTGCAGTCATTGGCTAAGTCAGACAACTTGCTGATAAAATCACTTTGGTCTTTACAATGGTTGGAATAAAGTGAACTGAGCTGATACCACACATGTATCATACTGCTAGTGGGCTTAAAATATATGTCAAATGCATCAAGGACTTTGTCCAGTACTTGCTTGTGGTTAGGGTCTGTAAATACAAGATCCTTTTCATATACATCATAAACTTTACCACCCATCCAGTTGAGCAGTGTCGCAACTTTCTGTTTGTCATTCAGTTTGGAAAATGGTCCATTGATCAGCAGGTTATTAACCTGGAGTTGAAATTTGTTGAATGACTCGTATACATTGTTACTATCCCAGTCAGAACTAGGTTTGTTGATTGGGATACTTATTTTGTCAGGCATTTTGATGGCTGTGGGGGGTACAACTGGATGAAAAACTGGAAAGATGCATGTTGAATTTAACAAATCTGATAAATTCTGAACAGTATTAAATGGAAATACATCCATAAAATGATCATGACAAGCATTAAGTAGTACTAAACTATTAAAACCTTGATCACCTGTGTACAATTTGAAGGATTTGGGACAAAAATCGGATCAATTAGTCTGAAAATGACATGAGAGTTGCAACACATGATGTCACACAATATAAACAAACAGCTGTCACTTTTGGAATAAATTCTATTTCAGCTGTGAAATGCTTAAAAATGCATATTTTGCCAAAGAAAAATTCGGGGTGAGAGAAAATGCCAAGCCAAATGAAGTTATAGCCTCAATAAAGGCTGAATTTGTCATACTGTTGTTGGAACGGCATTTGAAAATATGAAAAATACCACCAGGAAGTAGAACTCTGCCATGACACATCATGTGAGCACTGTAAAACACACCAACAAGATGCAGCTGAAATTATTTCACTTTGTAGCAAAGTCCAGAAAATTGTCTATAAAATGGCGAAAATTCTTCAGAATATCATATAGTCAATGTTTTCAGTGTCCTGGATCTTTGTATAATTGTTAAAGTTCACCACATTGGCTTAAAAGTTCATATAAAATGATGGAAATATCACAGGTCCATATTTGGAAACCAGCATGGTTCCTCCATCTTGAAATTTCAAAGTCACCACTTTAGAGAATTATTACAGCCAAACTAGGCTCCGCCATTGTTGAAAAACACATTCAAATACTTCTCTGAAGGCTCCAATTCGTTTCTGCTGACACCATATGATAGTTTGTGGTGTGTAACATAGACAAAGAATTGGTTTTAAACTTGTAATATTTATTGAGCAGCCATTGCTCCTTACTCGGTTCCAACAACCAACAGATGGCATACCCGGCAAGGGTATGGATTTCGTCTCAGGGTACATCAAATCGTAACGTTAAAACGATATCTGTTACATCGGTCTCCGTTAAGTTATTCAGATAATTCTCACGATAACATGCGTGACATTGCTAGTTGACGATCATACAGTATTTACAAATGTATTCAATCTCAGCTAATGACGAGGGCAGCATTAATTGTAACTCCCTTTCACCACTAAATTGCCTATTATCGCTCTACCTACCATGAAAATCTTCAGTCTCATGTAGTATTCTTCGGAGCCATGTATATATTGCTTATTGTGTTGTTTCATAAAGTTATCAAACAGTTTCTCAATAGTATGTTGTGTGACACTACATAAACAAGTATAAAATAAAGAAAAACCAAATGCAAAATGTAACCACCCCATTTTTGTAAAATCTCGTCTGCCACTTCCGGTTCTCGTCCTCTTTCCCGAAACCATCCAAGATGGCCAATCCGATATCTAAGAAGAGGAAGGTAAAACGGTTCTTTTCTGGTATTATTTATCATTACATGTGATAAATATGAAATACAACATGCAGTCAAAATGTTATATACTCCATAATTTGTCAAATTGAGGCGTACACCCGAGCCAAATCAAAGGATTGATGTCGATTTTATCCGTCGTTTCTCCGAACAACATGTGTCAAAACACCATAAAACTTCATGTTTTGACAGTTGCCCAAGTTATTAATTCGAAAGTGACCACTGTAAGATGCAGTGTACATGTTACAAATTGCAGTTGTTTGTTCTGGCACCAAATTTGGCTGAAATTACTTAATAAGAACTTGCCAACTTGTAATTTTTTGACATTGTCGGACCGGTATGTGTATCTGTGCCTTCATTTTTCTTGTGTGTGTTGCAGTTCGTGGCGGACGGAGTATTTAAAGCAGAGTTGAACGAATTCTTCACAAGAGAATTGGCTGAGGATGGATACAGTGGTGTCGAAGTGCGTGTTACACCAACTCGTACTGAAATCATCATTCTTGCAACCAGGACACAGAACGTGCTTGGTGAAAAGGGTCGTCGTATCAGGGAACTGACCTCTGTGGTCCAGAAGAGATTCAACTTCCAGGAGGGTACAGTTGAGGTTCGTACAAGGTTATTTTTGAAAAAATTCTTTTGTTATTAGATACCCCACAGTTATGTTTCCACTGAGCAAAATGGTTTATTATGAAAAAAAATGTATGCAAGTCCAGAAGTTTCAATAAAAGGCATGTGAGATGATGACAAAGTTCAATCCATTCTCTGATTGTAATCAGTGTTACTAGGGCAGCGCCTCTCGGCGTGAAGAGACTACCATTGTGGCTTCCATACTGCTAAGGTTTTCTTAGTGGGGTGGTCATGTCCGTTGGTAGGCTCTACTGTCTGTAAAACTGACTGCTGGAAGTGCTCTACAGCTTCCATGACTACAACTTGCCTCTGATCACATTGACATCAATAGCAAATGCTTGCAAGTCGAAAAGGCTCTGGTATTGCAGTAGTGACATTGAATCTCCTTTCTTTGCAGCTGTATGCCGAGAAGGTTGCAACCCGTGGGCTCTGTGCTATTGCTCAGGCCGAATCTCTGAGATACAAGTTGATCGGAGGTCTCGCAGTAAGAAGGTAAATATATTTCATATTGATACCATAATATGCTACCGGTTTAGTCCTCAATGACCCAGAGTTCGAAACGATTTTCAAATTTCACCGGATATGTCGGATAAATGTTTAACTTTGTCCGACATTTTCAAAGAATTACCAGAAAAACACTACTTTTCGTTTTTGAGCCAAAAATTCACCAATTTTCGTTTTTGAGCCAAAAATTCACCAAACATTGACATAAATACATAATAATAAATAAATACATAAATGTCGGATGTACTTGTCGAACACTGATGACTTGGTATCTAAACATGGGTCATAGAAGACAAGTTACACATGTGTTTCAGGTTTTTCCCTTGGCATGCGAAGGTGTCATCTCATCTGATGTAGCTATCACTCAGATTGCTACGTTAGACATGGTTAAGAGTTTATACATTTCTATTCCTATGGTCTACCCATTTGCAAAAGAATTCTCAAAGACGCGTAATTTTCATAGACATGGCCATTCTGAATTAACATTTTTCATTATATTGCATACAAAAATGAATTCTACAGGGTTAGTATCCCGCTCGATATTGAGTTAGACCTAAGAAGGCTCGTCCAGACAACCAAAACTTATGTCGGACGAGCAGAAAGTTTTCCCTGCTGGTCCGCAAAGATATCTTAGAAACATTTTGCGGAATTTCTGCTGAGAAATATTTTGCTGAAATTTATGGCAGAAAACGAAAATAAAAAAAAGTATTTTCTAGGCCGCAAATGTTTTCCAAAATGTTCCAGAAAGCACCTGGGAGCATCCAATTTCAAAATTTTCCTATGGAGCATGCCCCGAGACTTGCCTAGGGGGATTCAACACCCCGAAAATTTACCTTATTTCGTAGGCGAAAGTGATATGTCACTGTTTATCTTTGAGCATCATAAAGTGCCATAGAAATTGCGTTCTGTCGATTCTATGGTTCATAATGATGCTATATTAAATTCTGCAAATCACCATAGGATGTTGCATCAACATTGGTAATATTCTTTCAATTGCAGTGAACATTAATTTGAACTTTTCTAAAAATTATCTTCATCAAGAGATAGTGTTTTTGGCAATTTCGTGGTGAAATTAAATTTGCTTTTTAAAGGGCTTGCTATGGTGTACTGCGTTTCATCATGGAGAGCGGAGCCAAAGGATGTGAGGTGGTCGTGTCTGGAAAGCTCCGAGGTCAGCGAGCCAAGTCAATGAAGTTTGTTGATGGTTTGATGATCCACTCTGGTGAACCAATCAACGACTATGTAGATACCGCAGTGAGGCACGTTCTTCTGAGACAGGGTAAGTCGTTTAATCTTAACATGGAGCTTAAAACGGATGATGTCGTTTAAACAGAAGTTATTTACAATTTGTATCTCGAATCTGAAGCGGATTTACAATTTATATCTCGAATCTGAAGCGGATTTTTCAATCATATTGTAAGTACAGTGTACATGTGTATCGAATTATCGGGGCAAATTAACGCAGCAGTTAAATATGTGGAATATTCATTTCGCCCAGATCGAGTTGCCTCCCAGACAAGTGTAAACTTTTATTAAAAAGCAACTGTAAATATAAATTATTGTTTGCAGGTGTGCTTGGAATTAAGGTTAAAATCATGTTGCCCTGGGATCCTACTGGTAAGATTGGACCAAAGCGTCCTCTGCCAGATCACGTGAGCATCGTAGAACCCAAAGAAGAGGTCATCCCACAGACTCCTATTAGCGAACAGAAAGGTGGAAAACCAACTGACCCGGCAGCTCAGCCAATAGCCATGTAAATTACAAGACTCTAAATGAAATAAAGGAGAAAAAAGAGAATGCTTTGGTTTCTTGTTTTTCTAATTAGGGTTTAACGCTGTTGAACAAGAAAGACAAAATAGTAAATGTAACTTTTGGCTTTTAAGAATTTATTCTGAGAAGATTATAACAAAGTGAATAATATTTTAGCACTTAACCAGTATCGCCAATACTGGCCAGATAAATAAAAAATAAGTTAAATGTACATCTACTTAATATTCTATGGCACAGGATTGAATTATAGCATTCATAAATAAAAGGTACAGTGACACTGACTGTCCGTATAAAGTACAATAGAGTCCTTAACAGGTTTCATTTTCGTAGATAACTTTGAGACGCCACGAAAGATTCCAGTAAAACTTTAAACGTCTTCATGCCATTTATAATTGTATCGGTGCATCATTTGGAATAAAGGACTTCCACAGTTCTTGCTCAATTGCACGTATCACAAAACAAAGATCGATACAAAATCCCGCGTTTCAAGATAGTTGTGTACAATAATAGGATCCCGCTACACATTTAAGGTAAGTAGTGTTTTCAGAATATAAAAGTTCTAATGATGTCCAGTTTGTTTACATGTTATATTTAAACCTGCCATAGAAGTAAATGATTTGTACTGTCATCTCTACCAATGTTTTCACTCGGAACAGTTGTGTGAAAATTTTCATAACCATCTCCACCGCTAATGACTAGCATTTTGGTTGCCATAGTGAGAGTCGGTACGGATCCGGACGCTCGTCTGGATAGTATGGCGTCGCGGATTCCAGAACCCCGGTCTGGATGGCTGCTTCCCTGCCGTGACTGGTTGGGAACCTCGACTGCCGAGAGGAATCGCACATGACCTGTGTGTCCGTACACCAACCCTGTGAGTTGTTCGATCAATTCGAAATTACACGTATTGTTAACATTGAAATATGCGGTACTAACACCCATATACCCAGATGACATGCACATATTCTTTCTTGTATTTGCATTTTTAAATGTTATCTATCCAACTGAAATAATTTGATTCATCAAAAGGGATAAGGCAAAGATGAGAGAAGACAAAATAACTTACCAGTGAGAGTGGGAATCTGTACAAAATAACTTACCAGTGAGAGTGGGAATCTGTAAGTCGTTCTTTGTGGTTGACTGGCAGACCTTTTCGATTGGGAGAGTCAAGATTACCCCCGCACTTGTACCAACCCACAGCAAATCTTTGCACGCTAATAGACATGTAATTCGCAGGCAAGCTGTCTTGTGTTGTCGTATAATATCGTCTGCAGCTGAAAAAAATTTGTAAAAGTTCGTAATTACCACATTGGATAGCTAGATAACATTTCTGTTGTTAGGAGTTTGTTCTGATAATATGAATTGACATATTGGTGATGACTACGTACATTAATTACCAAAGCAATGTTATCTTTGAATTGTATAACTACATTGTTGGACATGTTGCTATTTGTTTTTTTGTTTTGACTTTGAAGTCTGATTTTTTGGACTTTGAAGTCTGAAATAAAATTAAAAACAGCCAAAAATAAATAAATAAATAAAAAAGAAGCTCCAATAGCAACAAAGATACGACTGGCATGACAAAATATTTTCATGCTGGTTCCATCGTCAGTTATTTCCGAATTTATCTAATTTAATAAACACTTTCGCTATTAATGCTCAAGATCCTTTTTCAACGTTACTGCTCTTTAAAAATGCCGAAGGCGAAATTTAGTCTAAGTGTTTTGAAAAAGATTAGTCTTCGTCGTTGTGTTTGTTCTGGTGGCGTAGATCAGCCAATGAGTGATGATGAATCAAAAGTGGCGACTTGCCAGAGGAATACTCACTTTGAAGCTTATGTGCGACGGCTTGTGCTATGTTCACATCTAACAAGTGTTCGTATGTTGTTGCATGGAACAGAGAAATCTTAGAACTCCCTTGACTGGACAGCCAAACACCCAGTCCTGAGCACGTCATACACTGTACTGGTTTCTTGCTCTCAAAATTCCCAATAAATATAATCTGAAATGTGTGAGATGAGACTGGATGATTACTTTAAGTTCATTTTGAAAAGGGAGGTTTAACCTTTTCTCTTGTGATTAATATGTCCATGGTAATGCAAATGTTACAGTTTCAGATGCCGGAGGAAGCAGGCTCCATTAAGCAAGCAGTAAATATTAAATTGATTTTAAACTACAGTGAAAACAACGAAATAAAAATGAGCCTATTCGTACCTCTACATCAAGGCTGTTAGGATTAAGAACCATGATTTCGTTTTGACAGGCGCACCACAGTTTTCCAGCTACAGGCAGCATGCGGTTGACCGGGGCTGTCGCAGTTCCCATACACAATATCTCCAGATGCTCCAGATCCCACATACCATCTGAAATAAAATATATTGCATTATACATATACATGTACATGTGTGGAATTAGTTCCATTTTACGGCGTCTGATTCAACCTGCATGTTTCAACAGTTCCCATGTTCTTTGAACTGAGCAATTGGAAAACGAAACTCCTCGACAGTTTGTCGTACTTCAAATATACTGAGTGACCACTTGTTTCATGTACTTACTGAAAAAACATAGTCTGCGTACAGTATATAGTCGTATAATCAATAGCGTACCTTTCTCATAGTCTCTTCTATAAACGACCAGTTCTCCATTTGCAAGTGAGACAAACACTTTCTGATCCATGTGACTGAAAGAAAGTGACAATCATAGAATAGCAGTGTATGATATTCAGTTTCCAGACCGAAGTCACAAGAAAAGCATCCTATCAAAAAACAAAAAAAAACAAAAGAAGGTTCACTTACACTACACCCAAGACTCCTGCACTCTGCTGTGCTTTAAGCTTCACCTTTGTTGTCTTGATGTTATCGGTTGACGGAAATATATGAATACTGCAAAATAAAATATTAAATGGTTAACGCAAGGCTAACATGCTGACTGTCGTGAGCGAGTATTTGAAGGAAACCCACTGCAGGGTTCAAGGTAGCCAGGGTTTAGCGTATATTCTTAGAACTGAGCAATTGGAAAACGATACTTGTTTCCTTGATGGTTTATCATACTGCATACTTAACAATATAGTTTGCCACTAGGTTCCAGTGCATTCGAGCTAACTGTACAGATCTATAAAATTGCATCACTTAACAGTCGGCAATAAAACGTTCAATGACATCACCTGCATTGTATGCAGCAGGGGCGGATCCAGGATTTCCCATTGGGGGGGGGGTGCCCGGCGGGCGCCAACCCTATTTTCGCCCAAAATTTAGCAAAAAGTGCATGAAAACGAAGAAAATTTGGGCCGTTGGGGGGGGTTGGGAGGGGGGCGCGCCGGCGGCGCCCCCCCCCTAGATCCGCCAATGTGCAGTGATATGATTTCAGTACATGTATGTAGAGAACAATGGCAGACATATTGGACTTACCATCCATCCTCTGTACCTAACCACATAGTGCTCCTGTTGGGATCTAGCACAGCACTCTCCTTGCCTGCTGGCGACGGTGGACATGTCACATCGGATATTTTGCGGGTTGGTGTAGTTTGTCCAGGAGGCGTTATTTCTGAAACTCTGCTCGGAGACGTCTGTCCCGGAGGTGTGCTGTCAGAGACACGTCTGCTTGAAGACTCCTTACTAGACTGAGTGTCATCTGAGGCTTTTCTGGATGGAGAGGGAGATCGCGATGACCCCAATTCTGTCGAAATGTAAAACAAAACGTTTTATGTCGCAGTGCTTTATAGTGATCTTCATGACAATTAATTGAACCCAGTATATATTCATGCACTTGTTGTATCTGTTGAGAACAACAGGTGAGTCTTACTACGATCCTGGATACAGGAGATTTACATGCACATTGACAACTTCGAAGGTAAAACTTCCCACACAATTTATTTGTCTGCCTATTGCTTTGAAAAAAAAAACCCCAACTTGATTGCCAGATATCGGTAACGTAATTTTTACATCATAGATCTATATAAATATGCCAGGCATCAGAGCTAAAATTTTCACGTCATACACAAACAAGACAGAAGTAGGGCAATGATGCATCTGTGTAATCTACATCAATTGGTTAAGAGATATAACATCTTTATTGCCCTTATTTCTGAGAAAATAAAGGATTTAAAGCAATTGTTATGTTGGAAATCAAAGTTGATATGACTGAAGATCCTGGTCTTAGCTCGAAACAGCTGTTAGAAATAGGTTGCCTGCTAATTATACAAAACTGTGCAATTTGTTATGTTGCTTTTTTATATCCGCCGAGGTATATAACTATAAATTCATTACACTGTACACACCCACATTTACGGAGAAGCATAAAACAAAGCTAAAGTGTTGTCTTTTTACACTTCGGCTTGCTTGGAAAATTAGGTCGCAGATGTAGACAAGCATGGAAGATAAAGTTATGACCCAGAGTAGTTTATCTTAATATTTAAGTGGAAGGCTTGCCTTTCAAACGAACATGTTGTTGGAATTTCTAGAAATATCATGACTGGTATGATGTATAAGTTAGCTAAAATGTTAGATGAAACAAAGCTTGTACTCATTACTATCAGTGCAAAACTGTAATTTTTGTTAAATAACCTAATTAGACTAAACAGACTGAATAGACTAAATTGGCTAATTAGCTTAAAATAATGTGTGTGTAGAAGTGAGAATATTGCTATGTGGAGTTGAACAAATACAAGATTAAGTAAAATGCAAGTGACATAAATAGTTCTACATACCAAAATATAACATTCATGTTTGCTATGTGCAGTAGACCTAGTACTGCATACACTCCTCCCCGCTTATATCGATATCGCTTATATCGATATCCCGCTTATATCGATATTTTTTTCCGCGCCAAA